>JBBDGP010004953.1:0-37086 GCA_037952835.1 Lithobates septentrionalis
GCATGCCCTCAACATGGGGGGTTGGTGCCTTGGGGGAGGGGGGCGCGCTGCGGGCCCCCCCACCCCAAAGCACCTTGTCCCCATGTTGATGAGGACAAGGGCCTCTTCCCGACAACCCTGGCCGTTGGTTGTCGGGGTCTGCGGGCGGAGGGCTTATCGGAATCCGGGAGCCCCCTTTAATAAGGGGGCCCCCAGATCCCGGCCCCCCACCCTATGTGAATGAGTATGGGGTACATCGTACCCCTACCCATTCACCTAGGGAAAAAGTGTCAATTTAAAAATAAACACTACATAGATTTTTAAAGTATTTTATTAGACAGCTCCGGGGGTCTTCTTCCGACTTCGGGGGTCTCTCCGGTTCTTCTCCACGCTCTCCGGATCTTCTGCCGGGCTCCTCCGCTCTCTTCTGCTCTTTTGCCGCTCTTTTGCTAAAGCGGAGGAGCACGGTCTTCTGCCCTCTTCTCTTCTTCTGATGTTGACACGACGCTCTCTCCGGCTAGAATGCTCTCTGTGCGCTCTGCTCTGACTTATAAAGGCGGTGACTCCGCCCCCTTATGCCGTCACAGTCCCTGGGCATGCTGGGATTATGACGACATAAGGGGGGCGTGGTCATCGGGTGATGGACCACGCCCCCTAAACCGTCACAGTCCCAGCATGCCCAGGGACTGTGACGGCATAAGGGGGCGGGGTCACCGCCTATATAAGTCAGAGCGGAGCGCTCAGAGTGCATTCCAGCCCCAGAGAGCGTCGTGTCAACATCAGGAGAGAGAGGGCAGAAGGCAGAAGATTGAAGACCGGGCTCAGGGCTCGACAAACCCCGGGCGCCAGGTCGCATTTGCGACTAGAATTAGCGACCTGGCGCCTGGGGCAGCACAGCTGGGGTATCCTGTGTCCGTTCGACACCCCCCCCACTCCCGCCGCGATCGCGCTGGGCCGCGCCGGTAATTGAGGCCCCGGCTTTGCGGCCTACTGCAGTCCTATGGTTCCTGGTTCCTTCTGCAATCGGGCGCCCTCTGGTGGTCGCCGTTGGTATTACAAGACAACCACCAATGCTAATGGAGCTTCCCCTGCCTGTTTTCACTGCCTGCTCATGTCCTTCCCTTTACTTAGAATAAAAAATATATATAATGTTTGGGGGTTCTAACACCCTAGAGAATAAAATGGCGGTCATTGCAATACTTTCTGTCACACCGTATTTGCGCAGCGGACTTGCAAGCGCACTTTTTGGGGAAAAAATACTTTTTTTAATTAAAAAATAATAAAACAGTAAAGTTAGCCCAATTTTTTTTATATTGTGAAAGATAATGTTACGCCGAGTAAATTGATTCCCAACATGTCACGCTTCAAAATTTCATCCGCTCGTGGAATGGCGACAAACTTTTACCCTTTAAAATCTCCATAGGCGGCGTTTAAAAAATTCTACAGGTTGCATGTTTTGAGTTACAGAGGTGGCCTAGGACTAGAATTATTGCTCTCGCTGTAACGATCGTGGCGATACCTCACGTGTGGTTTGAACACCGCTTTCATATGCGGGTGCTACTCACATATGCGTTCGCTTCTGCAAGCGAGCTCGGCAGGGCGGGGCGCATTTAAAAAAATTATTATTTCTTATATATTTTACTTTTTATTTTTACACTGTTTTTTTAAAAAAAATAAAAATTGTGTCACTTTTATTTCTATTACAAGGGATGGGGCACATTTAAATTTTTTTTTTTCTTATTTATTTTAACTTTTATTTTTTCACTGTTCTTTTAAAAAAAAAAAAAAAAAAAAAAAAAAAAGTCACTTTTATTCCTATTACAAGAAATGTAAAAATCCCTTGTAATAGAAAAAAAGCATGACAGGTCCTCTTAAATATGACATCTGGGGTCAAAAAGACCTCAGATCTCATATTTACACTAAAATGCATTAAAAAAAAAAAATTGTCATTTGAAAAAAAAAAAAAAAAAATGTCCCTTCAAGAGCTATGGGTGGAAGTGACGATTTGACGTCGCTTCCGCCCTGCAATGACTTGGAGATGGACGGGGGGGGCCATCTTCCTCTCACTCGTCTCCATGTCAGGCCAGGGACAGATCCGGATCGCCTTCGCCGTTACCGACGGCCACGGTAAGCGGTGAAGGGCACCGGAGAGCGGCGGTAGGGGGGGCCCTCTCCTGCCGCCGATAAAAGTGATCTCGCTGCGAATCTGCTGCAGAGTCCACTTTTATCTGAAAGAGAACCGCCGGCTCTTGAAGAAGATACCGGGGTTATGGTAGCTAGCTGCTACCATAACAACGGTATTTCTCTTCAAAGACAGGACATATATAGTCGTCCTGCGGGAAGGAAGTGGTTAATTAAAATGAATTTATTATTTGTCATCTCCCTGCTTGGCCCCTTTCACATGGGCTGTCTGATCAGGTTCGCCTGTCAGTTTTTCAGGCGGACCTGATTGGACCCTTAGCGGGAATATGGTGGTCTTGTGTCCCTGCATGGCAGGAAATAAAAGCAGTCACATTAGTTCTAGTCGTCTGTGTAAATTTAAGATTGGTTAATTTTTATATTGAAAATAAAGCTTTGTCGGTCGTTTAAAAAAAAAAAAAAAAAAACCTGGCTCCTAACTTTATTAGCTGGCTCCTAGATTCCAAGCAAATTTGTCAAGCCCTGACCGGGCTCCTTCGCTATAGCAAAAGAGCGGCAAAAGAGCAGAAAATAGCGGAGGAGCCCGGCAGAAGACCCGGAGAGAGCGGAGAAGAACCGGAGACCCCCGAAGAGAAGAAGGCTGGAGACCGGGCTCCTCCGCTATAGCAAAAGAGCGGCAAAAGAGCAGAAAATAGCGGAGGAGCCCGGCAGAAGACCCGGAGAGCGCGGAGAAGAACCGGAGAGACCCCCGAAGTCGGAAGAAGACCCCCGGAGATGTCTAATAAATTACTTTAAAAATCTGTGTAGTGTTTTTTTTTTTAAATTGACACTTTCCCTAGGTGAACGGGTAGGGGTTCGATGTACCCCATACTCATTCACATAGGGTGGGGGGCCGGGATCTGGGGGCCCCCTTATTAAAGGGGGCTCCCGGATTCCGATAAGCCCTCCGCCCGCAGACCCCGACAACCAACGGCCAGGGTTGTCGGGAAGAGGCCCTTGTCCTCATCAACATGGGGACAAGGTGCTTTGGGGTGGGGGGGCCGCAGCGCGCCCCCCTCCCCCAAGGCACCAACCCCCCATGTTGAGGGCATGCGGCCTGGTACGGTTCAGGAGGGGGGGGGCGCTCGCTCGTCCCCACCCCCATTCCTGTCCGGCCGGGCTGCGTGCTCGGATAAGGGTCTGGTATGGATTGGGGGGGACCCCCCACGCCGTCTTTTCGGCGTAGGGGGTTCCCCTCAAGGTCCATACCAGACCCAAGGGCCTGGTATGCCCTTGGAGGGGGAACCCATGCCGGATTTTTATTTAAAATTTGGCGCGGAGTTCCCCCTCAAGATCATCTGAGCACAAGTCGCATGCCGAAGTCGGATCATGCGAGACGGCGATCCGACTTCAACGATAGTCAATAGGCTGAAGTCGGATCAAAGTCGGATCAAAGTAGTACAGGGAGTACGCTCTGAAGTCGGAGCGACTTCAGTAGTGTCTATTAAGACGCTCCCATTCACTGTAATGTGAATCTCTTTCTGGGGCGACTTCGGGCGACTTGAGGGCTTACAAGTCGGATCCCAAGTCGCGGTAGTGTGAACCGAGCCTTAATGATGCCAAAGGGGAGGAAATGTTGGAACCTATTCAAAAATTGTACATGTATGCTTTAATAGAGGAGAGCAGAATTATGTTTTTTCACACTAGTAAATCTGCAATGTAAAAACACAAAGCCAAATAAAACCTGATTTTTTAAGCCTAAAATATGAATACAGATGTAAAAAGGTTACTTACTGTTTTGGGGGAAGAGAACAAGGAAGCTTTCAAACATGCAAAGCAATTTTTGGTTATCAGAGAATACAACATAACTCAAACAGTTTAGCAAAAAAAAAAATAAAAAATAAAAATAATAAACCCCACACCACCACAAGAACTGAAAGGTGTATGTAGCCAGTGACTTCACTGGCCTGACAAGATACTGGAGAATATTTCTGTAATAGGTTCATTTAAATATTTTCCTGCTGAGTAGTCTGCATAGCTCTGATATTATAAGGGCCAAACACATATGAGAAAAGCAAAAAAACTACATAAAGTGCCTGTGTGGGTTTTCTCCAGGTACTCCAGTTTCCACCCACACTCCAAAGACATGCTGGTAGGTTAATTGGATCCTGTCTAAATAGGCCCGTTTATGTTCAAATGTGAGTTTAGGTACTTCTGACTTGCCCAGAGGACAACTATTGATGACATCAAACCAGAACCACAGAAAAGTACATTTTTAAAACTAGATCCAGGCAGGCTGTTCAGTAAAATCTAGCAGCATGTCGAAATATATATATCTCCCAGAGAAAAAGGTCTTCATTTTGTGAATGTAATCCAAGCTGTCTGCACCAAGTGGGAAAATGTAAGCTGTGGAATGTGTTTTTTTTTTTTTTGCACTGGCAATTTAGACAGTGCAGAACCTTCAGACTGCTTGAATCATACTTTGTGAAGCGAACACTTCACAAATTCCTCCCCCAAGTCCCAGCTGACTGCGTGTAAACAAGAGCAAAGAAGAACAAAAAGGAAGCAGCACAAGCGGGTCACTGAGCCAACCTGCACGTTCCACACTGTGTGCTGTATATAACCTACAAGCAGCTGCCTTCCACAAGAATGGGATTATAGTGTTCTAATCTGGTTAAATAAAGCAAAGGTCAGCACTAAAAATCCAGTACACATCTCTACAGGAAATGACGTGCTCTACCTTATGGGGGAGGAGGGTAGGAACATAGCATATTGTACGCTCCTCAAATGTTCCAGATGTCAACAGACAGACATACTAGGCGATTGTGGCAAAATGATTAATAGTTATTACGCTAAGGGGTAAGTGAAATACATCCAGGCCTTGTACACATTCACATGGGCTTCAGTGAATACAGTAAGAATTTGCAAAAGGTTTGGGCACGCTTTTAGCAGCATTGTCATTAGAAAAGAGACCCTGTCACCAACTTTAAAAATGTTGCAGTTAAAACACAGAAAGAAGTTTGTTCAAGGAACCCCTAGCAACTAGGGTTGTCCCGATACCACTTTATAACCGAGTACAAGTACCAATACCGATACTTTTTTTAATGTCATGAGACAGTGGCACTAATATACAGCATTGATGCTGCGTGGACTGTGTCAGTCGTTTATTTTTAAAATAATTTTTTGTTACAATGCTTTTTTGGGGTGGGTAGGGGGCGGTGTCAGTGGTGTTTATTATTTTTACTTTTAACTATTTATTGATTACTGTTGGGGAGGGGGGGGGGGGGGCACTTTGGTGAGATGTAAAGAGACCCCTGAATCTCCCGTTTGAGACAGAAAAAAGGGACAGAGGACACAGATTTCCAAGTCCTTTTCTCAGCAGCCTCAGCTGCACTGCAGATAAATGGACAGGAGACAGAGGCAGAGATCACAGACTCTGTGCATTCAGAAAAAGGAGCCGGTAAATGACAGATTTACGGACTCCTTCCTCTGCTCTTCATCTTGACATTATCCGGTACAAAGGGGGGACTGAAGGAGAAGCACATGGAGGGGGATATAGGGGACAGTTGAGGGTGATCAGTGGGGGCCGTTTCAAGCTCCGATCTCCCTGTATAGAAGGGGGGGGGGTGGATTGGGTTGGAGGAGAAGAAGCTGCTGTCAGCCGCTTTTATTTATTTCTATTTATAGAAAGCTATACAGGGAGATCGCGCTCCTAACTGCCCCCACCACCGCACTGATCACCCCTGACTGTCCAGGTATCGTATTAGGCATCAAAGCATTTGCAAGTACTCTCGCAAATGCTTGGTATCGGCACTGATACTAGTATCGGTATTGATGCAACTACTGGCAACCTCTGGAGGAACCCCTGGGGCTCCACAAAAAAAGACTAGTTGAGCAAGGCCATTATTAGCACTGAGTCCTCTAAGTCTCCAAACTGCGGCCCTTTGCTTTTATCCGACCCTTGGGGCACTATTCCATCCACTGACCCCAACAATGAGGCACAATGCCATCAATGATGGGGCACTATTCCTCCAAAAAAAAAAAAAAAAAGTTACATTTTCATATTGACAACAATGGGGCACAATTCCTCACACTAACACTTACAGCAGGAAACAATTCCTCTTACTGACACCAACGCTGGGATTATAGTCCATCCAATAGGGCACCATTTCTCCAATTAACACCAATGATAAGGCAGTGTTCCCCCCATGGAAACCAATGATGGGACACCATTACTTCCAATGACACCAACAACAAGGCACTATTCCTCCCCCAATTCCAAAGATGGGGCATTCTTAACTCCCAGCGAAGAAAGGACATTTTCTACTCCAAATTCCCACAGTCGGCTCCCCCTAAATTCTTAAGGACAGTAACCTGGCCCTTTGTTAAAGTTTGGAGACCCCTGCTCTAGGAGAATGTTAAAACCAGATCTTAAAGCTGAACGCCAAGCAAACCACTACATACGCAGATCAATCATTTGAGCATTTTTATCTTTTCAATGATTTTTTTTCCTTCTTCCATTCATTCGTGAGATTTACACATCTCTGCCACACAACACAGCCTTGTCTTGGGCTGCCTAGACTACAAGAAGCTGATAAACCAAAGTACTGGGAACTTCTCCCCGTACTGCTGTCACAGGGAGGGGGAAAATCTGGCAGTAGCTGCAGCATTGGAAACATGTCACATGTTCCCAAAGGTGAACGTATCCTTAAAAGTGGTATACATTAGATGTGTTGGCTGCATTTGTTTTCTTTAGACTGTTTTCCCCCTGTTTGAAAGTGGTTCTAAAGCTTCAAGTTTTACCTTAATGTATTCTATGCATTGGGGTAAGAAAAAAACCTTCTGCTGCAGGAGCCCCTCCCCCCCTCCATTCTGAGCCAATCCAGCGATGTGCACAAGAGCAGAGGCTCGCGCTGCTGTCTCCCTATCCACTGGCCAGATTGATAGCGACAGTCAATGGCTCCTGTTGCTGTCAATCAAATGTCATGACGAGGAATCAGGGGGCGGGGCCAAGTCACCTGGTCTGTCAATAGACGCAAGCTGGAACGCTCGGAGCGAGCACATACGGTTGTCCTCAGGAAAAACGCCTTTCCCTAAGGGCACTCGCCGAAGAGGGGCCTGAAGCATCGGATGTGGACCCTAGAAAAAGGAGGATTGCACAGGGCAAGGAAGTGTAACATGTTTGTTGTTTAGGGAAAAAAATAAAGTCTATAAATCACTTTAACCTCAGCGAGTGTTCTGGCCAGAATTTGGGTGCCTACACTCTGAATGAAGGAGAAGGAGGGAGGAGGAATAAAATGTTAGAACTAAGAAATTTAGACACTAAACTAATTGAAGCCAAACTCCAGCTCACACTTTATAAACAATTATAGCCTTGTTCCTTTTGGGATAAAAGGTTCAACATACATGACTACAGGCTTACCATTGTAAGCACCCATCACTGGTAAATGGTTTGTCTAAACCTCTGCTACGTGAAAAATAAAATAAAAAAAGCCTAAAAAAAACAAACAAAAAAACAAAAACACAACAACAAAAACGTAGGCTTCATCTACACGGGACATTGTTCAGCTATAAACGGGCATCTAAAAACGACCGTTTAGCCGCGTTTGCGTCTAGAATCGTTTGAAAAAAATGTTTTTTTCCTCAAAATAGCCAAAAATTTAAAAATGCCTGTAAACGAATGGGTAATGCGAGTTACCACGTTTAACGTTTGATATGCCTCTAAACAGCTTCTGAACGCATTTTTTTAGGTTCCAAAAAAAAGCCTCTAAAACGCAACTGCCTAGAAACGACCCTGAAAAAAAAAATGCCCAACTGCTCCTAAACGTCCGTTTACCAGCAGCAGTGTACATGAGGCCTAATACATCCAAGGATTGATAAGCTGCAATATAATAAAATGTTTTCTTTAGGGTTTAATAGAATTTTACAGATTCTACATGAATAGCCAGAATAAAGAGTGCGTTTTAGAAAGGCCTTTACACTGTATGTGGGGCAGAGTCTAAGATCAGGCGAATTCAGAGTTGTGCAATCATTTAAGGGATGAGCAAATCTCATAAGAGCTGCCAAAATATCTCAGTCTGGATATGGTAGGACTTGCATATATTTTATTCAGAAACACAAGCTCAGAGATAACTTTAGTGTTGCATTTCCTACAAACCAGCAGATGGAAAAAAAAAAAAAAAAAAACCTGCACACATTTCAGTTGCCGTTCTGAGCAACACCTCATAGCAGGAACAGTAGATCCCTTTTATAGAAAACAAGAATTGCACAGTAAGCAGTTTCCTATGTAGGATTTTTTGGGGTATTAGGCCTCTAAGGTCTCTTTTCTACTCTATAAAGCCTCCCTAATCAAGGCAGGCAGCAGTGATTAATCCTGTCAAGCGAGCGCCCAGGCACGTACTTTGCCTCTAAGCTAACCATGTGATCACATTTAAAGGGAAGGGAAAAAAAAAAAAGACAGGAAATGCTTTCAGGTGACAACAAGGCATGGTTACCTGCAAATCTACATCACAAGCATACTTTGTTCATTATAGAACATAGGCATTACTTTCCATTTTGAGTTCTGGTAAAATGTAAGTAGTTGTTAGTTTTAGGTTAACTGATCAATAATTAAATCAATATACATTTTACAAAAAAAGGCTTTCCAGTTAACATTTTTGTGTTACATTGTACTCTTAAAGTGGTAATTTTAACAGGACACTTCGGGCTATGGACACAAGATAACCATCTCTTTCCGCTGCCATTCAGCGTTCATGACCCAAGCTGCCAATTGTGAGGCCCAAAACCTTTAACATGGAGGCAGGCCTATGGAATTCAGATATTCATAAAGTAGAACATTTGCAGTCATTGCAAGAGCACATATGATGAGGATTAACATTTTCAGAAATGTCAACTCTCAATTTAATTTCACTACAGTTTTCCTTTAAGCTTGGTTCACAACTCTACGTATGGCTGCGGGTGCCTGCAACCTGCAGTGAAAACCCACTGGACTGCCATTCATTCTGAATAGCACCCTTATGCATGGGGGGGGGGGGGGGGGGGGGCGCAGTGCATGTACCAGAGGGAAAAAGCAGATGGTCAAAACCATGAAATTTCCCTGCGGGCTGCATTTTGAAGAGGGTGCATGCACCTTTTTCTGCGGGAAATGCAGAAAATGCACTACAAATGCACTGTTGTAGAGATTGGCAGATAGCCAAGTAAATCTGTATCTAGTCCAAGTGCACCTTAACTAAAATGGTCAAACACGGCTTACTAGGGTTCCAATTAACCAACCCCACCTACACAGAACCCATTCTGAACAATTTTCCATAAAGCCAGTTTTACACTGGTGATTTTGTAGCAGCTACAGACTTGCTCTCCTTAATTCTATTGTTTATAGAAAAAAATATATATATATGCAGTCACTGAGGTGTGTGTGTGTTGCTGAAATTCCAAGTGATTTTCTAATGTTTGGGACTGGCATCAAACTCACCAGCCTCAGTAGCCACTCATGTTATCCAATGCAGCGGCTGTTGATTATGGCACACCAACACATTGTAGCTGCACAAACACTGTAGCCATCTATATAGGGATTGAACAAGTCAAAATAATTGTTGGAGTTTGTGGGCACATTTGAGAGGGAGAATCAAAAAAAAAAAAAAAAAAAAAAAAAGTACAAAGATTGATTTGGTAATAGTGAGAGAAAGATTTCTGATCCAGTAATGCCTCCAAAAAACATGCTCGTTGACGCGTTTCACTAAATTAGCTGCCTCAGGACAGATGATATGTAGGTGCTGGTAAACTTGTGGCTCAGGGTATGGGAGAGCCTCACAAAACTAACAGACAACTGCATTATTGGGTAACTGTGTCCATATAGGGTGTTTGTATGTGGTCTATATGTTTTTTTTTTTTAATTATGCTGTAATAAAAATGTATACATTTTTATTGATTCTCCCCCTCATTATGTGCCCACAAAGTCCACCAATTTTTTGACTTCCTTTCCTAAACACCACATCTATGTTCATGCAGTCAACGTACGAGACAGAGAGACACGAGGAGACACATAGATCTATCTCTATTTGCCTGGCAGTAATGCCGATGTGTTGTTTTCAATGCTTCCCAAGGCACTGACCTGGAACAAGGCACTTATTTACAGCATGTGTTCTCCTGGTATTGCTACTTGACAGACCAGCAACACACTTTTTCTTTCATGAAAAGATCACTTGATGCTCCCAGGTTGGGATCAGGTTGGGAGGGGGGGCAACCCCGCCCCCCCATCCCCAGGAGGACGATACCCCATCTAGGAAGTGGGCAGCGCGTGCGGTGAGCGGCACCTTTCTTCCTCCTCCTGTGGATCACAGTGGCTTCCGCCGTACATCTCCCTCCTCCTAGGCATCCAATAGGATCACCCGCCCTTTCAGCCAATCGGGAAACTGGTATCAGACCCGCGCTTCCCAATTGGCGGAGAGGCGATTCAGTGTTAGAAAACCGAATATTCATTTGCTTTTCTAACACACCTGGGTAGGCTCTGTGCGCAATGCTCGGCGCCACGAGCCCACCCTATTTTGAAGCCTATTAAAGCCTCTGGCTCTAATCAGGTGCTTACAAAAAATAAATAAAATAAAACCACACACACCACCCTGCCACATGCGCCCGTTGTCCTGAAAAGGGGCCAGACGCATGAATGGGGGGCTACAGTCGAAGCTCAGTTTGAGTTTGGCTTTTAAAATACTTCATACAAAATGGAGTGCACCTCAAATGTCTATTCACAGGACTGCTGACTAAATCCAAGTCATGCAAAAAATCCAGATTGTCCTTCATATGGGTGGGCAGCACGATACAATGGCAGCCAAACCCCAGCAGACCGATTATACATCTAAACATCTACTATCCAACTAAGCACAAGTGTCTTCCTCACAAGCGGAACCCACATATTTTAGCTTTGGATGTATGCATTGGTAGATTCATTAAAATAATTGATCTGTTAACATAAGGCCCCATTCCCACCAGCCGGTTTCTAAATGGAATCTGACAATTTTAGGAATTGTACGTGTTACAGTACACTCCGAGAATGCAGCTAGCGTCTTGTTACCAGCACGGTACGATTAGCTCCCGATCTGCTTCCTCTATTCCCCTCCATCCACCTACATGATCTACTTACGCTGTGTTCATTCATGTTAACCATTCAGTCCAAATTATTATGTTCATGACGCGATGCATGTTTGCTAGTTTTAAATCAGTTACCCATGAACATAGAAGATTGCAACATTTCCTCATTACATTTTCAGGCTGTGCTTCCTACGTTTCAGTATGGCACAAGGATTGCGCTTTACAGCTTGCGTTTTAAATTGATGGACAAGACTGTCCAGGGAGACAAATATGCAGCTATAGAGCTAATCAACATCCTAATAATATTTACTTGGAAAAGCGGTCCTGAAAATAAACCAAAAAATAAAAGTTGGTAGCAAGTGACTATAGGTGAATCTACCCTGACTAGGGCTGAACTTATTTTTATAATCGATTAGTTGGCCAATTGTTTAGAATAATCGGTTAATAACATTAAAAAAAAAAAAAGGCAAATTTATGCTTAAATATCTCTATGCAGTGGTCAATATAAATAACCAAAAATATATATATATATATATATATATATATCCGAGAATAACAGACAGAAGAGATATACTGTTTATACTATTAAAAGGGTGAATCTGGTAAATATCAGACTCAGATCAATTTTTTTTTTATTAAAAAACAAGAAATAAACAATGTCTTCCTTAAAATGACTTTTTTTGAAGAACGTTTGTTTGATTTTCTAATCGTTAGTGGGGTCAAATCGACGTTCGTTTTTAACCACAGTGACGGGAAAATTTGGATATTGAAAATTCCTTTGACCAAGAAGTTTTCTGACAGTGTATGTGGTTTTCGTTCAGAAATTACATTCATTTTAAAACTAGAATGTTAAAAACAAGTGAAAATTTCAAACATTTTTTCATTCAAATGTACAAAGATTTTGTATGAATATTCTCGTATTTGCTTTTTGGCATTTATTTTGGCCAATTTGTTGTTGGGCAGATTAAAAAACACAAATTGCTGCAAAAGCGCATTACATGCTTTTCTGCAGCTTCTCCATTGAAGTATAGTGAACCAAAAAAAAAAAAAAAATAAGCCGTTTTGCGTTAAAAAAAAAAAAGTCTGACCCTTTCCAAATATGCAGCGGCTGAAAAAAAAAAAAAAAAAAAAGCATAGATGTGAATGTGTCCAATAGTAAACCATGTAAATGAACTGTAGTGTGTTTCTGCAAAAAGCACCAAAAAACAGATACATGTGAACCAGGCCTAAGACTTTAACATAATAGGGTTAAAAAAAAATAAATAAAATTAGTCCTTTATAGTACAAGAAAAAAAACAAAAAAAACCCCCAAATAATCATTACTGTAAGGGGTTCGTTTTTTTACTGTAGAACTGAAAGTAATATTTACAGTAGCGATTATTTGCACTTTTTGTACTATAAAAGGGCTCATTTTAGTTTTTTTTAACCCCTTTATGTTACTGGCCGATTAATCGATTAGTTGTCAATTAAATCGATTAGTTGTTTCAGCCCTAACCCTCCTTCAGTTTCCTTATTTACAAAAAGAAATGCTGTTTGTACTCTGTATGGAGTGGGCATAGGTCTCCAAGTAAAAACTCAGCATTTTATACAAATATTATCTGCTGATATTCAACAGGGTAGCATGAGGATTTCATCATACTCAATGGTCTTTAAAGTGGAACTTTAGTCTGAAAATTAAGTCCTGCTACATCACTTCAGGCTGGCTCATTTTGCAGGAATAATTATGTAAAGCATTACTAATGCCTCGTTTCCACTGAGCGGATCGGTTCGGTACGCTATTTTGGGTGTTTCCATTATGAAAGCGGCCCATACAACCGAACCGTTCCATTCAGGGTCCTGCTTCAGATGTGGGGCCATAGAAAATGGAACGGTTCGGTTAGGGCGGAGCTACGATACATTACACTGATTGGTGGACGTGTGACGCCATGGCCGCATTTTTTTCTAAACCCACGTATGGCCCCTGTCGGTCCGACTTGCAGTGGAAACGCTCGCCTGAATAGGCCGGACCATTCTAGGCCTTCCAAACCGATCCGACCCGATCCGCTCGGTGGAAACGAGGCAACAGTGTCTGTACGGTTCAAAATCCAGCAATATATTTTTAGGCACTGCCGAGTTTCTAGAGGCTAAAAGAGGCCTTTAAAGCGGAATCAAACCCTCCTTATCCTTGGACAGACCAGAAAGCCGCTTCTGTTTGATCTGCAAGTACCATGGTGCTGCACAGTTACAATGCCAGCCGTTTGATAATTTGGTTGAGGACACAAGCAAATATGACAGTTAACAATCCCGACATTCCAGGAATGTAACGGTTTTTTGAAACTGTTAAAATAATGGGATTAGTTCCATTTGCTGCTGCTGCTTTGGGCTTCAGCAAAATGGCCGCCTCTGACCAGAAGAAACAGGAGCAATGCTGGAGGCAATTTACAGCACACTAATTTTGGTAGCATAATTATTCATGTGAAATGTATGTTCATTGCTAAAGAACTTTTTTTTTTAATCAAGTGGTTATGGGTCAGGTTCCACTTTAAAATTAAATTACTTGCCCATGATCCCCCAACTGCTGTTCCATCTACAGTGCTGACTGAGCATGCCAACTGTCCTATTGAAGCCACCTCCTCCGCCTGAGAAACGTTTTATACAGTTGTCACCCTCCTATTTGGTTAACACCACCAGCGCATTCAGGAGAGGAGCTTTTGGGCAGAAGAAATGCTTGATGCGCCTTAGGGCACTTTCACACCGAGGCGGTGGGGGCGTTGGCGGCAAAGAGCCGCTAGTTTTAGCGGCACCCCGCTAGCAGCCAAGGATTAAAAGTGCCCGCACAGCGCTGCCCATTGATTTCAATGGGCAGGGGCGCTTTAGGAGCGGTGTATACGCCGCTCCTAAAGATGCTGCTTGGAGGACTATTTTTTTTTTTTGTAACGTCCCACAAATGCACCACTTAACGCTAGGTTTGTTTAGTGCTTAATCATTTATTCCAATGTCCACAATAAAGTAAAATTCTGGCCAACAAAATCCATAAATGCTCAAGCGCTCAAATACATATGCAAAATGTGGCTGTGGGTGCATTTTTTAAGCAACTTTTCTACTACCAGGCGTTCAGGGGAGCTGAGCAAATGTTTAGGTGTGCATGAAGCCTTAGGCTAGCTGCATAGAATATGGTCTACCTACCTCATTTAGAGGAACCCTGGCTTTTCCTATGACCTGATCTCTATGTAACCATGTTTAACCCAAGTTCACATTGCAGCCATCTCTGAAAAGCGACTCACAGGGGCCACCAAGCACCAGCTTTCAGGGGGTGATCCTGACACTTGCTGAATGTTATTTTTCTTCTTTGCCAAATGTCGATTTTGAATGGAACCAACGCCTTTGCGGATGTGGCATGACCCCCATTCACTTGAATGTGCAAGTTTAAAGAGTTCAACTCCACAAGCCACGTTAAATTGGTCAGCCCTAGTAAAAGCCATGTCAACAGGAAAGGGGGGGGGGGGGGGGGGGTCTCTCTCCAATGAAAGCCCATTGCCAATAAAAAATGGACAGGGGTTCTAATCCTTCCACGCATTATCCAAAATTAGAAAACAACTTTAAAACAACAGTAATGAAAGTAGAACTATAGGCAGAACACTTTCATTTTGGATAGTGTAAGGGAGAGTTATAACCCCTGTCAGTTTTTTGCCTTCTGTGTCCCATTGGGGAAGTTTAACTTCACTCCCTGTCCCATAGCCAAACAGGAAGCGAGAGGAAATCCCTGCAAATTAAGGGAATTATTTGAGGTCCCCCTCTATTACTTTTCTGGGGACAATCCAAAAATTTGAATCTTCGTTTACTTTCAATGATAATGGTAAACAGGCAATAGAGGGTGAATCTGCCCAAAAAGGGCGCAGGCAGTAATAAAAACTGACAGGGGTTCTAATCCATCTCCACAATATCCAAAATAAAAACGTTTTGCCTTTATTTTAAATATATTTAAAGCCCAGTTTACACTCTTCTATAAAAACAGAATGAAAAATAGTGCAATAAAAGGTAAGAGTTCTTCACACAACTTCATTATCTGCACGTGCTGTAAATTAGCCACCAACTGGTTTTCTATGCTGCGCATGCAATAAAAACCCCCAAAGATCTGCAAAACATTAGTCACAGTGGAGGTGGCTGTTGACAGGAACTCTTTATAAGGACTAACCTGTCAGGACAAAAATAAGGGAGCTTCCACAGCTGACATTTTAGATGGTACATCCTTTGGGGTTGCCATTCTTGCAGGTGCATCAATAATTCAAATCAATGACCTGGAACAAGTATGTGGGTCCCTTTTAGATTGTAAGCTCTAATGAGCCGGGTCCTCCGATTCCTCCTGTATTGAATTGTATTGTAACTGTACTGACTGCCCACATGTTGTAAAGCGCTGCGCAAACTGTTGGTGCTATATACATCCTGAATAATAATAATAATAGATATCATCCGTCCCTACAGCAGACATTTACACGCTTGTTCTAGGACAGCGCCTAACCATTTAGTTAATGAGGGAGGGATAATGACGACAACTCCAGAGCATGCACCTTTCCAGACAAGTCATCAATAGAAGCTGCCATATTTTTGATCCATTCAAATAAAATTATCTGAACAGAAAATCTTTAACCACAATACCAGGCACTTAGACACCTTCCTGCCCAGGCCAATTTTCAGCTTTCAGCGCTGTCGCAATTTGAATGACAATTGCGCGATCATGCAACACTGTACCTAAACAAATTTTTTATCATTTTGTTCCCACAAATAGAGCTTTCTTTTGGTGGTATTTGATCACCTCCACGTTTTTTATTTTTTGCACAACAAATAAAAAAAGACTGAATTTTTTGAAAAAAAAAAAAAAAAAAAAGAAGTTCTTCTTTGTTTCTGTTAAAATTTTTTGTAAATAAGTATGTTTTCTTCTTCATTGACGGGCACTGATATGGCTGCACTGATGGGCACTGATGAGGTGGCACTGGTATGCGGCACTGATGGGCACTTGCAGGCGGCACTGATGGGCACTTGCAGGCGGCACTGATGGGCACTTATGGGTGGCATTGCTGGGCAGCACTGAAATATAATGGTGCCAGTCAGTGCCTATTTGTGGGCACTGATTGGCACAGATCTGGCATAACTTGCACATGTGGATGGCCATGAGGTACATACCTGGCCATCCACATGTTGCCCGCTTCCCTGGTGGTCCTGGCGGCTTCCCTGGTGGGCTAGTGCGGGCATCCGAGGGGGGTCTGCGCTGATTGTCAGGAGAGCCGCCTATCGGCTCTCCTCTACTCGCGTCTGTCAGATGCGAGTGAGGAAAAGCCGAGCAATGGCTTTTCCTATTGACATTGTGATCAGCCGTGATTACCACGTGATCAGTTGTGTCCAAAGAGCCTCCGCCAGAGGCTCTTTACCAAGATCGGTGGAGCAGTGTGTCAGACTGACACACCGCTCCACCGATCGCCGCGATGCGCGCCCCCACGGGCGCGCTGCGGCATGTTATCCTGCTGGACGTCATATGACGCCCAGTCAGGATAACTGAACCACCGCCCAGCCATCAATCTGCTATAGGCCGGGCGGGAAGTGGTTAACTAAATAGCTGCCTTTGATTCATGGACAGAAAAGCTAACCTATTTGACTTTAGCCCTGGTTTACACCCATGCAACTTGTAATGCGACTTGACATATCAAAGTCAAATGACAAGGTGCACCCCATTTGCGGCAATGGAACCGTTCAGATCACTGCGACTCAAGTCACAGCAACTCTGAAAAATGTTCCTGCACTGGTTCTGTGCGATTTCAGTGTGACTTACATTGACAGCTGTTAAAGTTGCACAGATGTCAGCAAGCCGCACATGCAATCTCACTGAAAAATCGTGACTTTGCAGCTGCACTGGCGTGAGCCAGGGCTTACATAAAGAGGAGTTCAAGTCTCTATAAAAAAAAATAAAAAAATCAGCAGCTACAAATACTGTAGCTGCTGACTTATTAGGACACGTACTTATCCAGGGAGCCCGCAATGTCAGCCCCCCCAGCCAATTCGGCAATCAGTTTTGGGTGTGTCCTCTGTCCCAGAAGGCAGCGAGGGAAAGGAGGAGGGGCCGGAAATGTCAAATGCTGTGCAGCGATCTTACCCGAAGTGGGAGCGAGTACCTTCCAAACCAGGTGATCGCCCCCAAAAAAAGGTGCCAAATGTGGCAGTGGAGGGTGTGAACAAGCATAGCTTCCCCTTTTGGGTGGAGCTCCGCTTAAGTATAAAGCACAATGGCCTAAGCTGGCCATACACTAAGTGCCAGTTCACACTGGGACGACTTGTCAGGTGACCTAGCCGCCTGGCAAGTAGCTTCCCGTTCTGTACAATGGAACCGTTCTAATCAGAGCAACGCAAGTCGCTCCGACTTAGAAAGGTTCCTGTACGACTTTGGGGGCGTCTTACATTGACTTCTATACAGAAGTCGTTTTGCAAGTCACCGCTCCTGTCGTGTCCAGGTCGCCTGAGGCAGTTGTGCTGCCTCAGTGTGAATCGACACTTAGGATGTAGGCCAATTCAGACAAATTGGCTGTAACTGAACAGTAGGTGGCCCTGTCGTCTCGAAATGGAATGCTCAATTGACTTGGCGAAGGCATCATGCCAAAAGTGCCAAACTGTGCCTGTTCCAGGCAATGATCAGGCATTCTGACAGCCAGCGCTCTACAATAGACCAGCGGGGGGGGTGGGGGTGGGGGGGGGGGGGGGGACTTGACAATCCATGCCATTTATGTGGCTGGAGGAATCAGTTAGATTTCCTTTGTCCAGCCTGCACAAAAGAAATCTACTGGCATAGGACTAGCTTTAGTGGCAGGTACTTGTGCTTTGTAGTACTGGGGTCCTCATTCAGGATTATCTGCATGAAGTTTGTTTGGATTTCCTCCAGGTACTCCTGTTTTCTACCAATCTCCAAAAGACATGCTGGAAAGTTTAATAGTTCCTGTCTAACTTAGCCCTAGTACATACAGTATATTTATGCTAGTTTGTGCACATTATACTGGGCAGCTTTTGTTAGAACTATCTCTAATTCAGGGCCCAAGGATTCCTTCTGTATTGAGCAGTATTGGAATTGTACTGCCCATCTTTATATTGTGAAGCCCTGCACAAACTGTTAGTGCTATATAAATCCTGATAGAGAAATTTATAAATAAATAAATATATATATATATATATATATATATATATATATATATATATATATATATATATATATATATATATATATATATATATATACGCGCAACATCAATAGACCATATGTAAAGCAATGCAGTGAAAAAATAATGATTTACAGGCCTATGGCTGGAGAGCTGAAAAGTGACAGCTCAGCAAATCTCCGGTTTTCAGCAAGGACTTTGGCTCAGTTTACTGAATGAATCTGAGACCAGCTGGCACCACAGAGGAAGTAAAGTAGTATGTACTTTAGTAGCTATACTGCTCTTTAAAAAGATAGCACTTTGGAGCAGAACATAAAGCAATATTCAACTCAAAACTGGTCAGTCCACCAAGCGCTCGCTTGCCACATAAGCAAGCCCTGGGAAGCAGAGCTGCCTTCCAAGCCTCATTGCTTAGATAACATTTCAGCTGCCAGAAACCACCGCAAAATATGAGAGTCTAGATTTCTCTCAAAATGCTGCAGTTTAGTGCTTTAAAGATAATAAATATGGAGTTTAATTAGCACTTTGAAGCATTTCCTGACATGTATGCTGATTTCATGCCTGGGTGAAATTCCAGAACACAGTAGAAAGAAAATCCACAGCAGACATGTAGCCATGGGAGGTGGGAAGATCATTAAAAGCCATTTAACCAGCTGCCCCCCACAAACCCAGAGGGGGGGGGGGGGTAGAGAGAGACTTACATCGCAGCATTATGAGCCAGCCAGAGCTTTTATGGAAGCTTACTCAGCTTTCCTATACAGGTACGAGAAAAGTAGAACGCCCATGATATTACACACTAAAACCAAGCCCCTACTCAGCACATTTACACACAGCAAAGACAGGACTAATCTACATGGACACTAGGGGGTTACAATGCACCCAGATCTTTACTTCGTATGCATATCGCTGTAGGCAGATTAAACAGGCCTGTATTCATACATAGCTTGAAATTCTAAGACTGTCGATTGGGGAGGAGTGAGAGAAAAAAAAAAAAGGAAGAAGTTCTAATCAGTAGACAACAGCAAATCTAAATTAATGTAAATACCTTCCTATGCAGTTAGCTGGTTATAAAACTTAATTCAAAGGCTAGAAAGGGATGGGGGCTTTACACTGGTGTCTGGTTGGGAAGTTCCAGAAGTAGGGCCATATACTCTATGGGGAGGGGCCAATATGGAGTCAGCGTCTCCTCAACTAGCTGGGCCTAGTCATCTCTTGGGAAGTGGCAATATGGAGTCACTGAGACGCTTTGAGGTTGTGCCATGTCATTTCTATGGAAGGTAAAATTTGGAGTCAAAGTAGGGCCAAGTTAGCTCTGAAAAAAAGGTACTCGGAGTCTGTGTCTTCTTTCCTAGTAGCACCATGTCATCTGTATGGAACGTTCAATAGTGAGTTGGTGTCCCCTCTCCTAGTAGGACCATGCCGTCCCTAGCAAAGGGACAATAGAGAGCCAGTGTCCCCTCTCCTAGTAGGACCATTTCATGTCTATGAAAAGTGCAATATGGAGTCAGCGTTCCCTCTCATAGAAGGGCCATGTCACCTCCAGGAGGACAATATGGAGTCAGTGTCTCCTAGTAGGGCCATGTCACCTGCAGCAAGGGAACAATACGGAGTCAGTGTCCCCTCTCCTAGTAGGGCCATGTCACCTGCAGCAAGGGAACAATACGGAGTCAGTGTCCCCTCTCCTAGTAGGGCCATGTCAGCCATAGGGAAAGGACAATATGGAGTCAGTGACTCCTAGGAGGACTGTCATTACTATGGAGAGTACAAGTGGAGTCAGCGTTTCCTCTCCTAGAACAGCCATGTCACCTCCATGGAAAGTACAATATGGAGTCAGTGTCTCCTCTCCATCATCTAAACAGCTGATTTATATGATTAAATGAAGAATCTGCCCAGAGATGAGAGAACTCCTAGTCCCTGTATACCCTCTGATGATGAAGATCGGTCCTCCTTTGGTGACACGCAGACTTTTAGTAAGTTTCTATGAAATAATGGCCCAAGTGTCCCCAGGCTGTGGTGTGTAGGTGTGGGCAGTGTATGTAGTGCCCAGTGTTGGAGAGGGGTGGTGCAGTAGACGGTGGTGCAGGCAGTCCTGTGTACAGGCAGTGCGGAGGAGCTAGGAGACCAAGGACCAGCTGGATCACACCAGAGGGGCTTTCAGCACCTACCAGCTCCTAGGACACCCCTGTCCCGTACAATGGGCTCTCCCCAGCTCCCACACACAGCCCATATCTGGAATAATCCACATCACACGAAGAGGGGAGGAGGTGTCCCGGTTCTGGTGGGTCAGTGCTTCCGAAGTTCGGACAGAGCCCAGAAGTGAGATTCCGGGCACAGCCAATGACTCCTTTATCCAGGGGAGGACAGAAGGGGGGGTGGCATGGCCTCGGTGACATTCCTCTACACAAACATCTGGTAACCCTAATAAAAGCCCGTATGGGGGGAATTCCCTGGGGGGTGTCCCCCTCCCACCCACTCTCCTCCCTTACCTTAGTGTTCTGGTAGTTCTCCAAGGCTCTGACGGCGGTCTCAGTGAGTTTAACGTGAAGTACGGTGGTGTTGTCCTGTGTCGCCCTCCCGCAGGACAGCCCGTACCTCCCCTCCTCACTAAGAGCCGCCATCTTCCTCACTCACTCCCTCTTCCCCTCCCGACTCTTTGCTGAGCAGGGAGTTTTGTATCTCACAACCAAACCTGCTACTCAGAGCACGAAGCGAAGTCTGCGTCGCTGATTGGCTAACCGCTTAGCTCCGCCCCCTTCCCTCAGCTAGGTTTGCAGCGCACTGCCCGTAATGCAATCTCTTTATAGCAAGGGATGAGGGATTTTTTTTTGTTTGTTTCGTTTCTGGCTGGACGTCATCAAGTCCAGGGGGTGGGCGTGGCCTGTCGTGACGTAGGGATCCAGAGAATCGTGCAGTCGGACAGTGACATCAGCGGGTGACGTAGGGTGGTCTCTGAGCGGAGGGGCTCCGGTGTGTGTGTGTGTGTGTGGGGGGGGCTGTCCCTAGTGGGGTCACTATACTAACAATGGCAGCCCGGGGGAGAGAAGTACTCCATAGCGGCCTTGTATGTGGAGAGCTAGGAGGAGCCATGGTATATCATGGTAATGACCTTTGGAAGGCACACAGTCATCACAATGACGGCGAGGATAGTAATCATTAACCACACCGCACACGGCAACCACCTCGGCTCCACACAAAGCCTCTCCTTCTTCTCCTTCTTCACACACACACCATACAATCTCTCCACCATACAATCTCTCCTTCACACACCATACAATCTCTCCACACACACCATACAATCTCTCCACACACACCATACAATCTCTCCACACACACCATACAATCTCTCCACACACACCATACAATCTCTCCACACACACCTACAATCTCTCCACACACACCATACAATCTCTCCACACACACCATACAATCTCTCCTTCACACACCATGCAATCTCTCCTTCTTCACTAGGGATGAGCTTCGTGTTCGACCCGAACATCGTCTGTTTGCCGGATTGCGAACGATATGGGCCGTTCGCGCCAAATTCGTGTGGCGCGTCACGGCCCATAATTCACTGCGGCATCGCAGTGCATTGCTGGCTGATGATTGGCCAAGCATGCACTATGACTCGCATGCTTGGCCAATCACAGCGCCGTCTGAACAGAGAGCCGTAATTGGCCAAAGCCAAGGAGGCTTTGGCCAATTATGGCTCAGGGGATTTAGTACACGCCCCACACTATATAAGGCCGCCTGCACGGCGGCCCTGTGTAGTGTGTTCCGGTGTTGAAAGAGATAGGCTGTCATTTGATTTGAGTTAGATAGATTAGGCAGAACAGTCAGTGAGTTAGCTGCACTTACAGTGTATTGTGTATATATATGCATCCCAGGTGTTGTGTGTATATATATATATATACACTGTATTCAGTTTAGCTAGATCCGTTCCTGTTATCTTCCTACTGACAGGCAGGCTTGTCTTGTTACAGTATTTACAGCTACCTGAAGAAAATTACTGGTGTTCTTTTGATCCTATTAGTACCACAGTCAGGCAGCTAGACTATTTACAGTTAGTGCAGTGCGTCCTGCTCACAGTGTTCACCTAAACCTACAAGTTAGTGCAGTGCGTCCTGCTCACAGTGTTCAGCTAAACCTGCAAGTTAGTGCGGTTGTTCCTGCTCACAGTGTTCAGCTAAACCTACAAGTTAGTGCGGTGCGTCCACCTCACAGTGTTCAGCTAAACCTACAAGTTAGTGCAGTGCGTCCTGCTCACAGTGTTCAGCTAAACCTACAAGTTAGTGCAGTGCGTCCTGCTCACAGTGTTCAGCTAAACCTACAAGTTAGTACAGTGCGTCCTGCTCACAGTGTTCAGCTAAACCTACAAGTTAGTGCGGTGCGTCCTGCTCACAGTGTTCAGCTGAACCTACAAGTTAGTGCGGTGCGTCCTGCTCACAGTGTTCAGCTGAACCTACAAGTTATTTTTTGCAAGCTCTGCACAGTGTTCACCTAAAGCTACCTGTAGAAGGTTGGTGGTGTTTTCCTGATCCTATTACTACCGCAGGCAGCTAAAAAAGCTACAAGTTAGTTTTTTGCGAGCTCTGCACAGTGTTCAGCTAAAGCTACCTGTAGAAGGTTGGTGGTGTTCTCATACTACAGGCAGGCAGTTGATTTTGCTGCAGTATCAGTACATATATATACATATATATATATACGCCACTTTTTCTCACGGAAGGCGATTCCGGCTCTCTACCGGCATGTGGAAGGCAATGTCCATGCCTTGCTGGACAGGGCGGTCAGCGGTAAGGTGCATATTACCGCTGACTCATGGTCCAGCAGGCATGGACAGGGACATTACCTAAGTTTCACAGCGCATTGGGTGACTCTGCTGGCAGCTGGGAAGGATGCAGGACAAGGTGCAGTAGTGTTGGAGGTTATTCCACCACCACGCCTCCAAAATGCTAATGATTGTGACACACCTCTCTCCTCCACCCCTCCTCTTCTTCTTCCTCCATGGCCTCTTCCTGTGCTTTGTCCTCGGAACCAGCGGTGCTCCATAGCCGTTCAAGGGGCTACGCAAGTACGCAGGCCAAAAGATGCCATGCGGTGCTTGAGCTGGTGTGCTTGGGGGACAGGAGCCACACTGGGGCAGAGGTTCTGTCAGCTCTGCAGGGGCAGGTTCAGAGGTGGTTGACGCCACGCCAACTTAAGGCAGGAATGGTGGTTTGGGACAAAGGCACCAACCTCCTCTCTGCCCTCCGACAGGGACAAATGACCCATGTGCCCTGTTTGGCTCACGTCCTTAACTTGGTGGTGCAGCGGTTCTTGGGCAGGTACCCGGGCTTACAGGATGTCCTGAGGCAGGCCAGGAAAGTCTGTGTGCATTTCCGCCGGTCATATAATGCCAGTGCTCGGCTGGCGAACCTCCAAAAGGAGTTTAACCTGCCCAAGAAGCGCCTAATCTGTGACATGCCCACCAGGTGGAACTCAACGTTGGCCATGCTGCAGCGGCTGCACACGCAGCAGAGGGCCATCAATGAGTACCTGTGCGACTATGGCACCAGGACAGGGTCAGGGGAGCTTGGTTTTTTTTTCCCCACGCCAGTGGGCCATGATCAGGGATGCATGCACTGTCCTGTCACCATTTGAGGAGGCCACGAGGATGGTGAGCAGTGACAGTGCATGCATCAGTGACACTGTCCCCCTTGTTCACCTGTTGGAGCACACGCTGCGTGGAATAATGGACAGGGCACTTGAGACAGAACAGAGGCAGGAAGAGGAGGACTTCCTTAGCTCTCAAGTCCCCCTTTATCCAGACAGTGTTCCTGCGTGCCCGCCGATCACACAGGAAGAGGAGGAGGAGGAAGATTGTGTCAGTATGGAGGTGGAGCCTGGCACTCAGCATCAGCAGCAGTCTTTAAGGGATCAGTCCCAAGAAACACATGGACTTGTACGTGGCTGGGGGGAGGTGGCTGCAGACCATGTCGTCCTTAGTGACCCAGAGGACTCCGGACCGAATGCCTCAGCAAACCTACGCTGCATGGCCTCCCTGATCCTGCAAAGCCTGCGTAAGGATCCTCGTATTCGTGGTATCAAGGAGAAGGACCAATACTGGCTGGCAACCCTCCTTGATCCACGTTACAAGGGTAAGGTTGCGGACCTTATCTTGCCATCGCAGAGGGAGCAGAGGATGAGACATCTTCGGGAGGCCTTGCAGAAAGGTCTGTGCAATGCGTTCCCAGAGACTGGGAGGTTACAAACTCCTGTTTCTGGACGTGTTGCTGAGGCTTCGGTCAGTCAAAGAAGGAGCGGTGGAGAAGTTGGCCGTCTGACCGATGCGTTCAGACAATTTTTTGGTCCGCAGCCCCAAGGTATGATCGGTTACAGCAACCATCGCCAGCGTCTGTTTTACATGGTGCAGGAATACCTAGGGGCAAGATCTGACTTGTACACCTTTCCCACCGAAAATCCTCTGGGTTACTGGGTCTTGAGGATGGATCACTGGCCAGAGCTTGCACAGTATGCAATTGAGCTACTGGCCTGTCGTGCATCCAGCGTTCTTTCGGAACGCACATTCAGTGCTGCTGGAGGCTTTGTAACCGATCACAGGGTGCGTCTGTCCACCGACTCGGTCGATTGACTGACTTTCATAAAAATGAATCAGTCTTGGATCACCACCAGCTACCAAGCACCTGATGCTGATGTAACCGAAATAATTTTTTTTGAAATCTCAGATCCCTTCAAAGACTGCCTATGCTGATGCTGAGTGACTATCCCTGAGTAATTATCCTCTTCCTCCTCAATCATCACGCTGATAGCTTGTAAGAACATTTTTGGTTCTGGGCGCCACCACCAGTGCCTAAGGCACATTTTTTCAGCCCCTGTTTAACAGGGGCGTGTAATTACAATTTTTGATGCAATACTTTGCAGCAGGGCTCGTTTCTGCATTACAACTAGAGTATCTGTGAGGGGTTGCAGTGTTGTGGCACCAGCACCAGTGCCTAAGGCCCAATTTTTCAGCCCCTGTTCAACAGGGGCATGTAATTACAATTCTTGATCTAATATTTCACAGCAGGGCCCATTTCTGCACCCACCAAGAGCGAGTGAGGACTTACAGTGTTGTAGCACCACCACCACCACCAAAGGCCCAATTTTTCTGCCCCTGTTCAACAGGGGCATGTAATTACAATTCTTGATCTAATATTTCACAGCAGGGCCCTGTGAGGGCTTACAGTGTTGTGGCCACAACAACACC
Source organism: Lithobates septentrionalis (assembly GCA_037952835.1). NCBI lineage: Eukaryota > Metazoa > Chordata > Amphibia > Anura > Ranidae > Lithobates > Lithobates septentrionalis. The sequence goes on from JBBDGP010004953.1 coordinate 25,603, forward strand.
TAAGGCCCAAATTTCTGCTGAGCATATAGGGCAGGCCCCTACTTTCAAACATCCAACTTACAAACGACTCCTACTTGCAAACGGAAGGAGACAACAGGAAGTGAGATGAAATCTACCCCTAGGAAGGGAAATTCTCTCCTGTAAGAGTTAATATGGGAAAAACATTTCTCCTTTCCACTGATGCTTTCCAATCCTTGTTCCACAAAAAAACCCAAATTTTCAAAAAACATTTGTCATTGGGACAAAAAGTGAGGTGAAATCTTCTGAAGAGGAGCACAGACAGCAAAACAAATGTCACAGGGGTGATATCCCTTCCCTATGTTTTCCAAAAAGCTTAAAAAAGATTTTTTGGCTGGAGCTAAACACGTTAAAAATGTACCCGTTCAAAATGACAAACAGATTCTACTTAACAACAAACCTACAGTCCCTGTCTTGTTTGCACCGCCTGTATACTGCTGTTCAGAGTATATAGGGCCTGGTGGCCCCACACCTTTCCTTATTTTAATTTGAGTGCGGGGTTCCCCTTAATATCCATACAAGACCCAAAGGGCCTGGTAATGGACTGGGGGGTACCCATGCCGTTTGTCTCACTGATTTTCATCCATATTGCCAGGACCCGACATTACATTAAACCCGCAAGCAGTTTTAAATGAGATTTTTTTCCTTTAAAAATGACATTTTGTGCAGGGACTGTTCTAAACACGGGAAACACGCGCCACTTTACAGGCATACTATAGACACCCCCCAGGTACGATATTTAACCACTTGCCGACCGCCTCACGCCTATATACGTGAGCAGAGCGGCACGGGCAGGCAAAATCACGTACCTGAAACGTGATTGCCTTCCCGCGGGTGGGGGGTCCGATCGGACCCCCCCCCGGTGCCAGCTGCGGTCGGCATTTGGTTGGAAGCGATGAGAGACGAGGGGGAGGCCATCCGATCGTGGCCCCCCCCCTCGCGATCGCTCCCAGCCAATGAGAAACATCCCCTGCCTCTGTATAGTACACAGAGGCAGAGGATGTGATGTCATCTCTCCTCGGCTCGGGAGTTTCCGTTCCAGCGCCGAGGGGAGATGACATGTAAGTGCACCAACACACACACAGTATAACATGCCAGGCATACATTACACCCCCGATCGCCCCCCGATTCCCCCCCCCCCCCCTGTCACAAACTGACACTAAGCAGGTTTTTTTTTTTTTTTTTTTTTTCCTGATTACTGCATAGTGTCAGTTTGAGACAGTTAGCAGTGGTAGGGTAGTGACTGTTACCCCCCTGTAGGTCTAGGGTACCCCCCTTACCCCCCCAATAAAGTTTTAACCCCTTGATCACCCCCCCTCACCAGTGTCGCTAAGCGATCATTTTTCTGATCGCTGTATTAGTGTCGCTGGTGACGCTAGTTAGGGAGGTAAATATTTAGGTTCGCCGTCAGCGTTTTATAGTGACAGGGACCCCCATATACTACCTAATAAATGTTTTAACCCCTTGATTGCCCCCTAGTTAACCCTTTCACCACTGATCACCGTATAACCGTTACGGGTGACGCTGGTTAGTTCGTTTATTTTTTATAGTGTCAGGGCACCCGCCGTTTATTACCAAATAAAGGTTTAGCCCCCTGTAGGTCTAGGGTACCCCCCTTACCCCCCCTAATAAAGTTTTAACCCCTTGATCACCCCCTGTCGTCAGTGTCGCTAAGCGATCATTTTTCTGATCGCTGTATTAGTGTCGCTGGTGACGCTAGTTAGGGACGTAAATATTTAGGTTCGCCGTCAGTGTTTTATAGCGACAGGGACCCCCATATACTATCTAATAAATGTTTTAACCCCTTGATGGCCCCCTAGTTAACCCTTTTACCACTGATCACCGTATAACCGTTACGGGTGACGCTGGTTAGTTTGTTTATTTTTTATAGTGTCAGGGCACCCGCCGTTTATTACCGAAAAAAGGTTTAGCCCCCTGATCGCCCGGCGGTGATATGCGTCGCCCTAGGCAGCGTCAGATTAGCGCCAGTACCGCGAACACCCACGCACGCACCGTACACGCACCGTACACCTCCCTTAGTGGTATAGTATCTGAACGCATCAATATCTGATCCGATCAGATCTATACTAGCGTCCCCAGCAGTTTAGGGTTCCCAAAAACGCAGTGTTAGCGGGATCAGCCCAGATACCTGCTAGCACCTGCGTTTTGCCCCTCCGCCCGGCCCAGCCCAGTCCAGCCCACCCAAGTGCAGTATCGATCGATCACTGTCACTTTTTTTTGTAGCATTTTGGTGAACTGGCAAGCACCAGCGGCCTAGTACACCCCGGTCGTAGTCAAACCAGCACTGCAGTAACACTTGGTGACGTGGCGAGTCCCATAAGTGCAGTTCAAGCTGGTGAGGTGGCAAGCACAAGTAGTGTCCCGCTGCCACCAAAAAGACAAACACAGGCCCGTCGTGCCCATAGTGCCCTTCCTGCTGCATTCGCCAATCCTAATTGGGAACCCACCGCTTCTGCAGCGCCCGTACTTCCCCCATTCACATCCCCAACCAAATGCAGTCGGCTGCATGAGAGGCATTTATATATCCTCCCAAGTACCCCTACCCAACACACCCCCCCAAAAAAGATGTTGTGTCTGCAGCAAGCGCGGATATAGGCGTGACACTCACTATTATTGTCCCTCCTGTCCTGACAATCCTGGTCTTTGCATTGGTGAATGTTTTGAACGCTACCATTCACTAGTTGAGTATTAGCGTAGGGTACAGCATTGCACAGACTAGGCACACTTTCACAGGGTCTCCCAAGATGCCATCGCATTTTGAGAGACCCGAACCTGGAACCGGTTACAGTTATAAAAGTTACAGTTACAAAAAAAAAGTGTAAAAAAAAAAAAAAAACACAAACAAAAATAAAAAAAAATAGTTGTCGTTTTATTGTTCTCTCTCTCTATTCTCTCTCTCTATTGTTCTGCTCTTTTTTACTGTATTCTATTCTGCAATGTTTTATTGTTATTATGTTTTATCATGTTTGCTTTTCAGGTATGCAATTTTTTATACTTTACCGTTTACTGTGCTTTATTGTTAACCATTTTTTTGTCTTCAGGTACGCCATTCACGACTTTGAGTGGTTATACCAGAATGATGCCTGCAGGTTTAGGTATCATCTTGGTATCATTCTTTTTAGCCAGCGGTCGGCTTTCATGTAAAAGTAATCCTAGCGGCTAATTAGCCTCTAGACTGCTTTTACAAGCAGTGGGAGGGAATGCCCCCCCCCACCGTCTTCCGTGTTTTTCTCTGGCTCTCCTGTCTCAACAGGGAACCTGAGAATGCAGCCGGTGATTCAGCCAGCTGACCATAGAGCTGATCAGAGACCAGAGTGGCTCCAAACATCTCTATGGCCTAAGAAACCGGAAGCTACGAGCATTTTATGACTTAGATTTCGCCGGATGTAAATAGCGCCATTGGGAAATTGGGGAAGCATTTTATCACACCGATCTTGGTGTGGTCAGATGCTTTGAGGGCAGAGGAGAGATCTAGTGTCTAATAGACCCCAATTTTTTCAAAAAAGAGTACCTGTCACTACCTATTGCTATCATAGGGGATATTTACATTCCCTGAGATAACAATAAAAATGATTTAAAAAAAAAAAATGAAAGGAACAGTTTAAAAATAAGATAAAAAAGCAAAAAAATAATAAAGAAAAAAAATAAATAAATAAAAAGCACCCCTGTCCCCCCTGCTCTCGCGCTAAGGCGAACGCAAGCGGCGGTCTGGCGTCAAATGTAAACAGCAATTGCACCATGCATGTGAGGTATCACCGCGAAGGTCAGATCGAGGGCAGTAATTTTAGCAGTAGACCTCCTCTGTAAATCTAAAGTGGTAACCTGTTAAGGTTAATGTATGTATTAATTTTGTTGCCACTGCACGTTTGTGCGCAATTTTAAAGCATGTCATGTTTGGTATCCATGTACTCGGCCTAAGATCATCTTTTTTATTTCATCAAACATTTGAGCAGTATAGTGTGTTTTAGTGCATTAAAATTTAAAAAAGTGTGTTTTTTCCCCAAAAAATGCGTTTGAAAATCGCTGCGCAAATACTGTGTGAAAAAAAAAAAATGAAACACCCACCATTTTAATCTGTAGGGCATTTGCTTTAAAATAATATATAATGTTTGGAGGTTCAAAGTAATTTTCTGGCAAAAAAAAATAATTTTTTCATGTAATCAAAAAGTGTCAGAAAGGGCTTTGTCTTCAAGTGGTTAGAAGAGTGGGTGATGTGTGCAGAGCCGGTACAAGGCAGGGGCGGAAGGGGCGGATGCCCTGGGCGATAGAATTTGCTGAAGGGAGGGGGGCGCAGATGAAGTGCTGGCAGTGTGCTTCATCATAGTAGTACATACACCAGCCGGCGCTGCTAATAGCTGTACTGTAACTATGTGCCGAGTGCACTCCTGCACCCGGCACAAGCCTAAACAGACTGCACAAGCCCCTTCCCTGTCAGCGCTTCTCTCCCCCTATGAAGGCGATTCGTAGTCCCGTCCCGGCGGCGTGACATCACTGATGGCCAGAGGCAGGATGGGAGGAGATAGAGAGCTGCTGCAGAAGCTGCAACCTAGAGGAGCCACCGAGGAGGAACCAACAAAGCAGTGGCGGAATTTTCAGGGTCGTAACAGTCGCACTTGCGACTGGAATTCTGCCAGTGTGGGGGGGCCCCAAGACGCCGCACCTCCCCTGGCTGGCATCTAACTATACAGGAGAGGGGGGCGTAAGGGGGCGATCGGCAGCTATGTGATGTCTGCGGGATGTCCCTCCAGGCAGCACACAGTTCACTTCCCGAATATCAGTGAGTACAATGGAGAGGGGAGGGGCCTCTGACCAGCAGATTGAGTGCACAAGTTTCTCCCTCTGCTTGTACACTCTGAGTCTTGCTAATACACGCTCAGGTCAGAGGCCCCTCCCCTCTCCATTGGATACAATGATATTCGGGAAGTGAACTGTGTGCTGCCTGGAGGGACATCCTGCAGAGTGCAGACATGACAAGGAAGCATGCTGCTTCTCATGTAAGTAAAGCACAACACTGGCCACCCACCTCTCCCCTCTCACACTGTCCCCTCTCACACTGTCCCCTCTCACACTGTCCCCCCACACACTGTCCCCTCTCACACTGTCCCCCCACACACTGTCCCCTCCCACACTGTCCCCTCTCACACTGTCCCCCCACACACTGTCCCCCCACACACTGTCCCCTCTCACACTGTCCCCCCACACACTGTCCCCTCTCACACTGTCCCCTCTCACACTGTCCCCCCACACACTGTCCCCCCACACACTGTCCCCTCTCACACTGTCCCCCCACACACTGTCCCCTCTCACACTGTCCCCTCTCACACTGTCCCCTCACACACTGTCCCCTCACACACTGTCCCCTCTCACACTGTCCCCCCACACACTGTCCCCTCTCACACTGTCCCCCCACACACTGTCCCCTCTCACACTGTCCCCTCTCACACTGTCCCCTCACACACTGTCCCCTCTCACACTGTCCCCCCACACACTGTCCCCTCTCACACTGTCCCCCCACACACTGTCCCCCCTCACACTGTCCCCCCACACACTGTCCCCTCTCACACTGTCCCCTCTCACACTGTCCCCTCTCACACTGTCCCCTCTCACACTGTCCCCCCACACACTGTCCCCCCACACACTGTCCCCTCTCACACTGTCCCCTCTCACACTGTCCCCCCACACACTGTCCCCTCTCACACTGTCCCCTCTCACACTGTCCCCCCACACACTGTCCCCTCTCACACTGTCCCCCCACACACTGCCCCCTCTCACACTGTCCCCTCTCACACTGTCCCCCCACACACTGTCCCCCCACACACTGTCCCCCCACACACTGTCCCCTCTCACACTGTCCCCCCACACACTGCCCCCTCTCACACTGTCCCCCCACACACTGTCCCCTCTCACACTGTCCCCCCACACACTGTCCCCCCACACACTGTCCCCTCTCACACTGTCCCCCCACACACTGTCCCCCCACACACTGTCCCCTCTCACACTGTCCCCTCTCACACTGTCCCCCCACACACTGTCCCCTCTCACACTGTCCCCCCACACACTGTCCCCCCACACACTGTCCCCTCTCACACTGTCCCCTCTCACACTGTCCCCCCACACACTGTCCCCCCACACACTGTCCCCTCTCACACTGTCCCCTCTCACACTGTCCCCTCTCACACTGTCCCCCCACACACTGTCGCCCCACACACTGTCCCCTCTCACACTGTCCCCCCACACACTGTCCCCCCACACACTGTCCCCTCTCACACTGTCCCCTCTCACACTGTCCCCTCTCACACTGTCCCCCCACACACTGTCCCCCCACACACTGTCCCCTCTCACACTGTCCCCTCTCACACTGTCCCCTCTCACACTGTCCCCTCTCACACTGTCCCCTCTCACACTGTCCCCCCACACACTGTCCCCTCTCACACTGTCCCCCCACACACTGTCCCCTCTCACACACAGTGTGTGGGGGGCACACACTGTCCCCTCTCACACTGTCCCCCCACACACTGTCCCCTCTCACACTGCCCCCTCTCACACTGTCCCCCCACACACTGCCCCCCCCCACACACTGTCCGCTCTCACACTGTCCGCTCTCACACTGTCCCCTCTCACACTGTCCTCTCTCACACTGTCCCCCCACACACTGTCCCCCCACACACTGTCCCCTCTCTCACACTGTCCCCTCTCTCACACTGTCCCCTCTCACACTGTCCCCTCTCACACTGTCCCCTCTCACACTGTCCCCTCTCACACTGTGCCCCCCACACACTGTCCCCCTTCTGTCATATCTACCCCCCTCTTGTTAAACAGTCCCCCTCCTTTCACAGTGCTCCCTCATTACACTGCCCCCCTCTTGTAATACTTCCCAGGTATCCTTTTCCTGTCACACTGCCCCCCTCTTGTCACAATATCCCCCTGTCATACTGCCCCCTCCTGTCACACTGCCCCTTCTTGTCACACTGCCCCCCTTCTTTCACAGTGCCCCCTCTTATCACACTCCCCCCTCTGGTCACACTTTCCAGATACCCTTCTTTGGTCACACTGCCCCCTCCTGTCAAAATACCCCGTCATACTGCCCCTCATTCTTTCACAATACCCCCCCCCCTCCCCCATCATAGTGCGGGTCAGGGGCCCTTCATGGTTTCTTGCACTGGGGCCCTGAAGGTTATAGTTACGCCTCTGCAACAAAGTGTGTATATCACACAACGGACACAAGACAAGACACAAAAGTAAGCACTAAACAGATAATAACAAATGCAATGCCATCTGCAGATATTAAAATAAAGTGTCTGAATCCGATGAGGGGAGGGGAGGAGGCTGAGGAGAGGTTAATTACCAATGCTACCTATTTTTTAATTTCTGTAATATGCAGCATGGGAGGGGGGGGGGGGGTTAATGTACTGCCACTGGTCACTGATGCATCAGTGACCAATGGCAATACATTACCCCCCCCCCCATGCTGCATATTACAGAAATTAAAAAATAGGTAGCATTGGTAATTAACATCCCCTCAGCCTCCCCCCCTCCCCCAATCGTATTCAGACAGTTCATTTATTAATCTGCAGCAGAATAATACATGAATGGGGGAGGGGGGGAGGCTGAGGGGAGGTTAATTAGCAATGCTAGTTTTAATTTCTGTAATATGCAGCATGGGGGGGGGGGGGGGTTAATGTATTGCCATTGTTCACTGATGCATTTGTGACCAGTCACAGTTAATTAAGCCCTTTGTGCATTAGTTGCACCAGGCTCTACATTAAAAACCTTAAGCCCCCTTTCACACTGGGGCAGGGCGGCATCGGTGGTAAAACTGAGCTATTTTTAGCGCTGCTTTACCATCATTACACACCACTCCTTCACTCCAAAGATGCTGCTAGCAGGACTTTTTTACCGTCCTGCCAGCGCACCGCTCCAGTGTGAAAGTTCTCGGGGCTTTCACATTGGAGACACAGTAGCGGCTCTTTCAGGGCGTTTTGCAGGTGCTGTTTTTAGCGCAGTAGCGCCTGCAAAGTGCCCCAATGTGAAAGGGGTATTAAGTGTAAACATCTAAGATAAAAGTTTTTGTCCTCCTATTTAATTCCTCCCCGCGCGCCGCCGCAGGTGCACATCGGGGAAAATCTGTGAAAAAACAGGGGTCGGGGGGGGGGGGGGGCGCAGTTTGCCATCTCCGCCCTGGGCACCAAATGACCTTGTCCCAGCACTGGATGTGTGACATAAGCTTCTAAATGTTGTGCATAAAATGCCAGGACAGTTCAAACCCCCCCCCCCAAATGACCCCATTTTGGAAAGTAGACACCCCAAGCTATTTGCTGAGAGGCATGTCGAGTCCATGGAATATTTTATATTGTGACACAAGTAGCGGGAAAGAGACAAATTTTTTTTTTTTTTTTTTTTTTTGCACAAAGTTGTCACTAAATGTTATATTGCTCAAACATGCCATGGGAATATGTGAAATTACACCCCAAAATAAATTCTGTTGCTTCTCCTGAGTACGGGGATACCACATGTGTGGGACTTTTTGGGAGCCTAGCCGCGTACGGAACCCCGAAAACCAAGCACCCGCCTTCAGGCTTTCTAAGGCCGTAAATTTTTGATTTCACTCTTCACTGCCTATCACAGTTCGGAGGCCATGGAATGCCCAGGTGGCACAAACCCCCCCCCCCCCCAAATTACCCCATTTTGGAAAGTAGACACCCAAGCTATTTGCTGAGAGGTATAGTGAGTATTTTGCAGACCTCACTTTTTGTCACAAAGTTTTGAAAATTGAAAAAGAAAAAAAAAAAATTTTTTTCTGGTCTTTCTTCATTTTCAAAAACAAATGAGAGCTGCAAAATACTCACCATGCCTCTCAGCAATAGCTTGGGGTGTTCTACTTTCCAAAATGGGGTCATTTGGGGGGGTTTGTGCCATCTTGGCATTTTATGGCCTTCAAAACTGTGATAGGAGTGAGGAGTAAATCAAAATGTATGCCCTTAGAAATCCTGAAGGTGGTGCTGGTTTTCGGGGCCCCGTACGCGGCTAGGCTCCCAAAAAGTGCCACACATGTGGTATCCCCATACTCAGGAGAAGCAGCTGAATGTATTTTGGGGTGCAATTCCACATATGCCCATGGCCTGTGTGAGCAATATATCATTTAGTGACAACTTTTTGTAAATTTTTTTTTTTTTTTTTTTTTTTGTCATTATTCAATCACTTGGGACAAAAAAAAAAAATATTCAATGGGTTCAACATGCCTCTCAGCAATTTCCTTGGGTGTCTACTTTCCAAAATGGGGTCATTTTGGGGGGGTTTTGTACTGCCCTGCCATTTTAGCACCTCAAGAAATGACATAGGCAGTCATAAACTAAAAGCTGTGTAAATTACAGAAAATGTACCCTAGTTTGTAGACGCTATAACTTTTGCGCAAACCAATAAATATACGCTTATTGACATTTTTTTTACCAAAAGACATGTGGCCGAATACATTTTGCCTAAATGTATGACTAAAATTTAGTTTATTGGATTTTTTTTATAACAAAAGTAGAAAATATCATTTTTTTTCAAAATTTCAGTCTTTTCCGTTTATAGCGCAAAAATAAAAACGGCAGAGGTGATCAAATACCATCAAAAGAAAAGCTCTATTTGTGGGAAGAAAAGGACGCAAATTTCGTTTGGGTAGAGCATTGCATGACCGCGCAATTAGCAGTTAAAGCGACGCAGTGCCGAATTGTAAAAAGTGCTCTGGTCAGGAAGGGGGTAAATCCTTCCGGGGCTGAAGTGGTTAAAGGAATATTTCACTTTTTTTTTTTTTACTTTAAGCATCATTAAAATCACTGCTCCCGAAAAAACAGCCGTTTTTAAAACTTTTTTTTGCATTGATACATGTCCCCTGGGGTAGGACCCGGGTCCCCAACCCTTTTTAGGACAATAACATGCAAATTAGCCTTTAAAATGAGCACTTTTGATTTTGAACGGTTCAAGTCCCATAGACGTCAATAGGGTTCTAACGTTCGTGCAAATTTTCGGTCCGTTCGCAGGTTCTGGTGCGAACCGAACCGGGGGGTGTTCAGCTCATCCCTATTCTTCACACACCATACAATCTCTCCTCCTTCACACACCATACAATCTTTCCTTCTTCACACACACCATACAATCTCTCCACACACACCATACAATCTCTCCACACACACACACACCCCATACAATCTCTCCACACACACCATACAATCTCTCCTTCACACACCATACAATCTCTCCTCCTTCACACACCATACGATCTCTCCTCCTTCACACACCATACGATCTCTCCTCCTTCACACCCATACAATCACTCCTTCTTCACACACCATACACTCTCTCCTTCACACACACCATACAATCTCCTTTTCACACACACCATACAATCTCCTCCTTCACACACCATACAATCTCTCCACACACACATACAACTCTCCTCCTTCACACACCATACAATCTCTCCTCCTTCACACACCATACAATCTCTCCTTCTCCACACACCATACAATCTCTCCTTCTTCACACACCATACAATCTCTCCTCCTTCACACACCATACAAATCTCTCCTTCTTCACACACCATACAATCTGCAGCTTCAGCCATCAAATCACTCCAAACCCCAAATATTACATTCTGAAGGCTGAGGCCCCGGAGAATGAAATGGTGGGTGTTGTAATTTTTCATGTCTCCTGATATTTGCGCAGCCATTTATGAAACGCAATTTGTCCTCCGGGAACATTCACCCCCACCACCTCAATACCGGGCACTTTACCCCCTTCTGCCCAGGCCGTTCTTTCTGCACTCTCACACTTTGAATGACAATTGCGTGGTCAGGCAACACTGTCCCCAAATGACATTTTATCATTTTCTTCACACAGATAGAGCTTTCTTTTGGTGGTATGTAATCACTGCTGGATTTTTTGTCCCCTTTCACACGGGCGGCTGTTCTGCCGCTGTTAAAAGCATGTTTTGTTATTTTGAAATTCAGAGAATCCCGACACAGCGTTCACTTGCAGTTGTACATTGCGATTGGCTGCGTTTACTGCGGCTGCGTTGGAACATTCTTGCCATTTCTGATGCGCTTCCCGTTGTTTTTCTTTCCTTGTTGCCGCTGCTATCCACAGGAGAAGTAGTACCCTGCGATTACCTGCAGTTATGTGCAGATAGCTGCAATCAATCGTTCCTGGACACAGTCAAAGGTATTTTTTCTAACCGCACCAAACCCCATGTAACAAAACCGTTGATACATGCAGTGTGTGAATGGGGCCATAGGAAAGCATTGTGTGAGTTAGCTGCGGTAGATAACTGATCTATCTGCAGCTAAAAGCTGAATTCTATCCGCCCGTGTGAAAGGGGCCTTATTTTTTTCCTAAAAATGTTTATTTACCTAATAAAAATTTTGTAAATAAGTATTTTTTCTCTTTCACTGATGGGCGCTGATG
>JBBDGP010004954.1:0-145458 GCA_037952835.1 Lithobates septentrionalis
AGAGGAAGGAGAGAGGAAGGAGAGAAGAAGGAGAGAAGAAGGAGAGAGAAGAAGGAGAGAGAAGAAGGAGAGAGAAGAAGGAGAGAGAAGAAAGGAGAGAGAGAGATTTTTTTACTTTTTTCTATAATAAATTTCCCCCAAATTTTTAACAAAAATAAATAAAATTTCTTCATTAGTTTAGGCCAATATGTATTCTTCTACATTTTTTGGTTAAAAAAAAAAAAAAAAAAAAAAAAAAATTTGCATAAGTGTATATTGATTGGTTTGCACAAAAGTTATAGCGTCTACAAAATAGGAAATAGATGTAAAGACTTTACTACAAATTTTTACACTAGTAATGGTGGTGATCACCAATTTTTAGAGGGACTGCGACATATCGGACACTTGACACTTTTTGGGACCACTGACATAGTGATCAGAGCTAAAAAATAGCAACTGATTACTGTATAAATGTCACTGGCAGGGAAGGGGTTAGCACTAGGGGTGATCAAAGGGTTAAGTGTTCCCTGGGAGGTGTTTCTAACTGTGGGGGGATGGGACTGACAGGGAGTAGAGAGAGTTCGCTGTTCCTGATCACTAGGAACAGATGATCTCTCTCTACTCCCCTGACAGAACGGGGATCTGTTTGTGTACATTGACAGATGATCCCCGTTCCGGCTTTCTGTGGAGCGATCGCAGGTGGCTGTCGGACATCATGGCCGCCGGCCATGCGCGCTCGCCTGCTATAGAAAAAAAAAAAGAAAAAAAAAAAAAAAAAAAAAAAAAAGAGAAAGAGAAGGACTGATGTACACTTACGGGGATTTGCGCAGCCGAACCAACCTGCCGCAGTGTAACTGCGTCGGCTGGGCTCGGCATTATCCAGCATCAGACGATGCTGCAACCTCCTAGGCAAGTATGAATAATAATAATTAAAAAAGAAAACAAAAGAAACAAAATACATCTTCTTTAAAGTAGTTGTAAACCTCTGAAATAATAAATGAACACAGCACATCTCTCTATAGTGTGTACTAGCCTCAATCCAAGACACCTAGTGTTCTCTTGGTCTGCTCTCACATTCCTCTGCATGAGTCACTTCTGACAGGTTATCCACACCCCAGAATTCTGCCCCCTCACACCTCTAGCAATCAGGAAGTGGATTAACAGCCTCAGCTATGCATGTTGCATACCTGGGGTCTGGGGGGGGGGGGGGGGGGGTGTCCTTTTCCTTCATTCAGGTCTCAGATTACACTCATCTCCTTGCTCGATAGTCTATACCAGGGATATGCAATTAGTGGACCTCCAGCTGTTGCAAAACTACAAGTCCCATCATGCCTCTCTGCCTCTGGGTGTCATGCTTGTGGCTGTCAGAGTCTTGCTGTGCTTCATGGGACTTGTAGTTCTGCAACAGCTGGAGGTCTGCTAATTGCATATCCCTGGTCTATACTGTGCTGTGTATGACATCAGATTCTTGCCCCGTTTGCTGGAGCTGAGAAAAATTATTTAATTTGTGAGTTTAGAAGGCTGTAGAGGGAGAGGGCTGCAGATAAAAATGGACAACTTATGTAGGAGGTTTTGCTTCTTCTCTATTCAACACCTGAGGCTAGTCACTTCAATGGTTTTATATATCCACTTTTACCAATAACGAAAATAAATTAGTGGGCAATATGCCCTGCCATGTGCGTACAACATTAGATTGTAAGCCTCCTTTGGAGACAGAGAGAAATGTAAATGTTCCTACACACTAGTAAAGCTCCCCAGAATTTTATAGTATAATACAAATGCAACAGTACATTTCAGAGACTGACCTCTATGGCAGGGTAATAATTGTAATTCCAATACCAGAAAGTCCTTGGCAAGTAGCCCTGGATAAGATGGTGTTCTGGAACAAACGGGTGAAAGGTCTCCTTCCCGCTGGTGTCTCTGGAATCTCCTGCTTTGACATGAATGTTCTCCATACATTTCCCAAGCGCCAAATCCTCCACTGAGGAGCTGTGGGTACATTTTTCTTCCTTGAAGGCATTCACAAACCTCTTCAGGGCTTCTTTGCTGAGCACATACCCAGCCCCACCACTCATGTACCCCTGCTTCACGTAGGGGCTTAAACCTCCTTCCAAAGTAAATGGGGTCATCTGGATTATGCTTTTGACAAAAGCCAACGCAAGTTGTCCACCACGACATACGTGTCATCGTCGCTTTCATGAACCAGTCGGCCTCATCCAGGTGGTGGTCGTGAACGTACTGGAAGGCCTTGATAGTCTTCCAATAAAGCTGGTCTCTGCCCTCCTTTGTGTCCAGCCCCACTGTGGGGAAGTCTTTGTTTTCTTCAGAGCTCATATATAAGACTTTATTACACCTCTGAGCCCAGGTTGCCTTAACGTGTTTGGTCTTCTTGTCCAGGTTTTGAGGTCCGGTCATAACCCAGCAGAGGATTCTCACCTTCTTGTGCAAGTCTTCAGATACATGGACATCTTCATCTGAAGAGGAATGAGATGGCAATATATTATAAAGAAGAGCATTTTTTTTAATAATAATAATAATAATAATAAGAACAACTACAGTGGAACCTCAGTTTGCGAGTAACGCGGTTAACGAGCGCTTGGCAAACCGAGCACTGTATTTCTAAAATTCCTAACTCGGTTTGCGAGTGGTTGTCTCGCAAAACGAGGATTCAGACCAAAAGCGGTGTGCAGTACCGCTTTTGGCCTGAAGTGGGGGGCGCCGGAGCCGAGCAGAGCCGAGCGGCGCCGTTCGGAAACGCACGGGAAAGGCTCGAGGACAGTTCGGCTAACCTCGGTAAACCTCGGCAAGGCTCGTGAACAGAGTCTTTCCAAGGTTTGCCGAGGTCCGCCGAAGTGTCCCTCGGGCCGTTTCCGGAAGTATAAAAATGTATTTCGAGAAATGTATAAAAAACCTGCACCACCAGATCAGCGTGTCTTAATAAAACTCTATACCTAACCTGTTGTAAACTATGTAACGCATATGTGCAGTGATAGGGAAGGTAGATGCCCACAGATTCCCTAGGTGGGATATGCACTGTGAGAAACTCAGGCAAACGATCGTCCGATTTTCCTCGTCGTTTCACAGCAAATTTTTTGTTTCTGATGAAGTGCGGCTTTCCTTATACAAAAATGGAACACATTAAAAAGGAAATTGTTGGTTCTGTTCCCGTACAAGAACAATTTTGGAGTTTGTGCCTTCGGGAATTTTCGCATAAAAATTCGGAATGGTCTGTTGAAAGTTGCGTACACACTACACAAAATTTCTTTGGAGGAAAATGTTTGCTCAATATTAACCACTTGCCAACCGCCCGCCCTCGCTATGCCTACTATTATAACCCCGGTATCCTCTTCAAGGAGCGGGCAGTCGACCTTCAAATAAAAGCAGTCTCTGTGGCGGATTCGCCACAAAATCACTTATTGGTGGCGGGAGAGGGCCCCCTCTCGCTGCTGCTATTTTTTATTTTTACACTGTTGCTTTATTAGAATTTTTTTTCCTGTCACAAGGAATGTAAACATCCTTGTGACAGCAATAGGGATGTGACAGGTACTCTTTATGGAGGGATCTGGAGTCAGTAAGACCCCAAATCCCTCCTTTGCACTTGAAAGCATTCAGAACACCAAGATCTGCGTTTTTTAATACTTTCAGTTATGGATGCACGGAAATTTCGGCCGATACTGGCGCCGAAAATGGGGCGGGCCTGGTGCCGCTTATCAGGGGGGCTTCCTATAACGTTGAAAGGGGGGAGAGCCGCCACCTGTTTGATTACAGCACCAGGAAACATCACAGGCTTTCATTTCAATAGCTGTGTGTTCCCCGCTGCGCGCTGTCACATACAGCCCCTCCCCCTTGTCCGGGCACTTTGATAGACAGATCACCCGTCCAATCCTGGGAGAGGGGCTGTATGTGACGGCGCGCAGCGGGGAACACACAGCTGTTGGAGAGCAGGATATAAAATTTTCCGACAACAAAATCCGTTGTTGGAAATTCCGATCGTGTGTACACAAAATCCGACGGACAAAGTGCCACGCATGCTCAGAATAAATAAAGAGCTATTGGCCACTGCCCCGTTTAAAGTCCCGACGTTCGTGTTTTACGTCACCGCGTTTAGAACGATCGGATTTTCCGACAACTTTGTGTGACCGTGTGTATGCAAGACAAGTTTGAGCCAACATCCGTCGGAAAAAATCCTAGGATTTTGTTGTCGGAATGTCCGATCAATGTCCGGCCGTGTGTACGGGGCATAATAACCACCATCAGCACAGATATTTCACGTGTTGTTTCAGCCCTTTCATCACACGCACAAAAACGAAAGCCAAGTTACTTATCTAAAACCTCAACTTTGTAACACGGAAGCTCAGCCGTAATCCCCGCATGGATACTACAAGAGTGATAATGCAATTACAAAGTGATTCACACTCTCCTGGCAGTACGTGTGCTAATAATACGTCATCAACCTCGGTGCCAACAATCAACGTGTATAAAATGTGACTGGATCCCAACATGCTGACAAAGCTCCGGAACCCGCCTGCCAAAGTACCCGACTGATTAGCTATATGTAATAGGTAAGTAGTCCTCAAGTGAAACTAAACCAGAGAGGGCACAGGAAAGCTCTTTCTGGCTATCACCCACAACAGCACCGGACATCTTGTGGAGTTTGCTCCTAGGCAGGCTTTTAACTTTAACCACTTCAATACCGGGGCAACTTTCACCCCCTTCCTGCCCAGGCCAATTTTCAGCTCTGTCGCATTTAGAACAATTGTGCGGTCATGCAACGCTGTACACAAAATTCCCCCCCCCCCCCCCCCCCCCCCACAAATAGAGCTTTCTTTTGGTGGTATTTGATCACCACTGGGTTATTTTTTGCTAAACTAAAAAAAAAAAAAAAAAGCCTCTTAGTTTCTGTTATAAAATTTTGTACGTTCTCTCCTTCACAGGCGAGCACTGATGAGGCACTAATGAGGTGGCACTAATGGACACTGATGATGAGGAGGCACTAATATGCAGCACTAATGAGGAGGAGGCACCAACATGCAGCACTGATGAGGAGGAGGCACCAAC
The DNA here is from genome assembly GCA_037952835.1 of Lithobates septentrionalis. Taxonomy (NCBI): domain Eukaryota; kingdom Metazoa; phylum Chordata; class Amphibia; order Anura; family Ranidae; genus Lithobates; species Lithobates septentrionalis. The sequence continues at coordinate 5,038 of JBBDGP010004954.1, forward strand.
ATGCAGCACTGATGAGGAGGAGGCACCAACATGCAGCACTGATAAGGAGGAGGCACCAACATGCAGCACTGATAAGGAGGAGGCACCAACATGCAGCACTGATAAGGAGGAGGCACCAACATGCAGCACTGATAAGGAGGAGGCACCAACATGCAGCACTGATAAGGAGGAGGCACCAACATGCAGCACTGATAAGGAGGAGGCACCAACATGCAGCACTGATAAGGAGGAGGCACCAACATGCAGCACTGATAAGGAGGAGGCACCAACATGCAGCACTGATAAGGAGGAGGCACCAACATGCAGCACTGATAATGAGGAGGCACCAACATGCAGCACTGATGATGAGGAGGCACCAACATGCAGCACTGATGATGAGGTGGCACCAACATGCAGCACTGATGATGAGGAGGCACCAACATGCAGCACTGATGATGAGGAGGCACTAACATGCAGCACTGATGATGAGGAGGCACTAACATGCAGCACTGATGATGAGGAGGCACCAATATGCAGCACTAATGGACACTGATAAGCAGCACTGATGGATAATGGACACCGATAGATGGCACCGATGAGGAGGCACTACTGATTGGCATCCTTAATGGGTCTGCACTGATAATCAATACCACCGATTATTAGCGCAGACAGCCCCCTCCCCCCCAGTGACGCTGATCGTCTCTCCTCTACTCGTGCCTCGTCAACGTGAATAGAGGAAAAGCCAATAAACGGCACTTCCTGGTTGTGATGTGTTGAAATGAAAAGCTGTCAGACAGACATCGAGTTCACACCTAAAACGTCAGCGAGCGATTGACAGGTGGTGGAGGGGCATCACCCCCCCCCCATGCGCTGCCTGCTCCCTTGAACCCGCACTAGCACGCCGCAACTGCATGCATTGGACGTGGTTGCAGGGTTGCTTCAAGAGCATGAGAATCAATTCAATTCTGTGCATCTCAAGCAACATAGAGTAGAATTCCTGCCTCAGCCACAAAGCAAAAAAAAAAAAAAAAAAAAAATCTCTCTCCCCAATGTAATGGGAGATTACCTTAACAGTCACCCGATTAGACACTTGCAGACCAGCCGGCACAGTTATACTGCAGCAGGTTGGCTCTCCCGGACAAATCGCCGTGGCTGTACGTCAGCAGCTTTAAGACCGATAGGGTGCGCGTGTGACGATGGAACCAAAGCATGTGCCACGATGTTCGCCGGCCACCCGTGATCGCTCCCGAGAGACAGATCTCCGGTTCCGTCGGGGGAGACAGATCTCCGGTTCCGTCGGGGGAGAGGGGGAGACAGATCTCCGGTTCCGTCGGGGGAGAGGGGGAGACAGATCTCCGGTTCCGTCGGGGGAGAGGGGGAGACAGATCTCCGGTTCCGTCGGGGGAGAGGGGGAGACAGATCTCCGGTTCCGTCGGGGGAGAGGGGGAGACAGATCTCCGGTTCCCGTCGGGGAGAGGGAGACAGATCTCCGGTTCCGTCGGGGGAGAGGGGGAGACAGATCTCCGGTTCCGTCGGGGGGAGAGGGGGAGACAGATCTCCGGTTCCGTCGGGGGGAGAGGGGGAGACAGATCTCGGTTCCGTCGGGGGGAGAGGGGGAGACAGATCTCCGGTTCCGTCGGGGGGAGAGGGGGAGACAGATCTCCGGTTCCGTCGGGGAGACAGATCCTCCGGTTCCGTCGGGGGAGACAGATCTCCGGTTCCGTCGGGGGGAGACAGATCTCCGGTTCCGTCGGGGGAGACAGATCTCCGGTTCCGTCGGGGGAGACAGATCTCCGGTTCCGTCGGGGGAGACAGATCTCCGGTTCCGTCGGGGGAGACAGATCTCCGGTTCCGTCGGGGGAGACAGATCTCCGGTTCCGTCGGGGGAGACAGATCTCCGGTTCCGTCGGGGGAGACAGATCTCCGGTTCCGTCGGGGGAGACAGATCTCCGGTTCCGTCGGGGGGAGAGGGGAGACAGATCTCCGGTTCCGTCGGGGGGGGAGAGGGGAGACAGATCTCCGGTTCCGTCGGGGGGAGAGGGGAGACAGATCTCCGGTTCCGTCGGGAGAGAGGGGAGACAGATCTCCATGTCACACCAAGTATGAACAGCGATCGTCTCCTCCTCCAGGCAGTCGCATCCCCCACACAGTTAGAATCACTCCCTAGGACACACATTTAACCCCTTGATTGCCCCCCTAGTGTTAACCCCTTCCCTTCCAATGACATTTACACAGTAATTGTTGGCTACTTTTAGCACTGATCGCTGTATAATTGTACATTTTTTTTTATTTTTTTTTCATTGGGACAGTGTCATTGCGGCGGACGGATTGGACACCCCCCCCCCTTTTTTTGTGGAAACAAAGCGTCTAATCTGTCCGCCGCAATGACACGGTCCCAATTAAAAAAAAAAAAAAAAAAAAAGCCATAAATAGATCCCATATTTTGTAGACGCTATAACTTTTGCGCAAACCAATCAATATTCGCTTACTGCAATTTTTTTTTTTTTACCAAAAATATGTAGAATACATATCGGCCTAAACTGATGGAGAAATTTGTTTTTTTTATACTTTTTTTTTTTTTGAGGGGGGGGGGGATATTTATTATAGCAAAAAAAAAAAACGTCAATTTAGTTGGGTATAGCGAAGCACGATCGCGCAATTAGCAGTTAAAACGACGCAGTGCCGTATCGCAAAAAATGGCCTGGTCATTGAGGGGGCTGAAGTAATTAGGTGTCCCAATAAAAGCAAAATAGAACAAATAGAGAGGCTAAATCTTCCCAGTAGATATACAGACCACAATAAAAACCTGACAGGGGTTCTACTACTAAAAAAAAAAAAAATGCCTATAGACAGTGTAAATGTATAACATGAGGAGAGCTTTTCTGTATGACCTGCTTATGTCACCATAGGGGGGGGGGGAATACAGCGTGTTTTCTGCTGACTGTAACCTGATCACTCGCTCTTATCTTTAGGTGACACAGGAGCAGAAATGTAAATGATGTGTCACCATGTGCTGGGATAGAGGAAGTTGTATGGGGGATAAAAGTCAATGACAATATCAGTCCCCAGATCTAATGACCTGACAGGTAATAGTGACAAGCCGTCCTTCTTGTGAGATATTCGTGTCATTGGGGTTCTATTTACTAAAACTAGAGAGGAGTGTGAAATCTGGTGAGCCTGTACATGGTAGCCAATCAGCTTCCAGGTTTTCGCCCTCATTCACACTGAACGCAGGTTTGAACTTGCATGATTTCAAACTCGCATTTTAGTGCGGGTTCAGGGACCATTTGAAAGACATCTGTGGGAGGTCCTGTACAAATATCTATTGAAATCGCCCCCCGAAGTCGCCAAAAGTAGTGCAGGAACTACTTTTGGAAATCAGTGCGATGCCGCAAAGTCGGCGGCGCACCGATTGGGACAGTGCCATTGCCGGCAATAGGCTGCAATTTGGCATGCGATTTGATAGGTCAACGTGGGCCGATGTGAATGGGGGCTTATTGTCAAAGATTAATTGAATAAGCTGAAGTTAGAAGCTGATTGGCTACCGTGCAGAGCTGCACCAGATTTTACACTATCTAGTTGTAGTAGATCAATCCCTAGTTGTCCTCATAGGCCATCGGGGGCTGGCCGTCCTCCCCGTAGGAAAGGCATATGCAATTAGTGGACCTCCAGCTGTTGCAGAACTACAAGTCCCATGAGGCATAGCAAGACTGACAGCCACAAGCATGACACCCAGAGGCAGAGGCATGATGGGACTTGTAGTTTTGCAACAGCTGGAGGTCCGCTAATTGCATATCCCTGCTGTAGGATATCAGGGACCGGCCGTCTTCCCCGTAGGACATTATTAGGGATAACTGTGTGTTATGAGGGGGACATTAGTGGCTGTAAAGGAGGATATGCTGCGTACAGTAATCAGGGGACACAAGGAATACTAGGGGACGGTCACAGGGGATATGACAGTACTGAGTGGCCCCTGAGGTCGGGGGGGGTGTCAGTGGCCCCTGAGGTCGGGGGGGGGGTGTCAGTGGCCCCCGAGGTCGGGGGGGGGGTGTCAGTGGCCCCCGAGGTCGGGGGGGGGGGTGTCAGTGGCCCCCGAGGTCGGGGGGGGGGGTGTCAGTGGCCCCCGAGGTCGGGGGGGGGTGTCAGTGGCCCCCCGGGGTGGAGGGAGGGGGGGTGTCAGTGGCGCCTGAGGTGGGGGGAGGGGGGGTGTCAGTGGCCCCCGGGGTGGAGGGGGAGGGGGGGTGTCAGTGGCCCCCCGGGGTGGAGGGGGAGGGGGGGGTCAGTGGCCCCCCGGGGTGGAGGGAGGGGGGGGGAGGGGTGATGTCAGGTTACCATGGTGCTGCTGGCTGTCCCGGTTGAAGTCCATGATGTTCCCGGGAAGGGGCTCGCCGTGCTGGTGATCGTTGTGTCCGCCGTGCGGGTCGTTGTGAAGGATGACGGGCGCCGCCTCCTCCCGCTCCTGGAGGACGATACTGAAGAGGACGTAGCAGAAGATGAAGCCGATGGCCAGGCCGAAGGAGAAGGTGGCCAGGCTGAGAACAGACTTGTTGGTCGCCATGACAACGCTCCGCTCTTCTCCGTCACATCGCCGACTGACTGCCCGGACAGCTCTCCTGTCCTGACAAAATACTCAACTCGGCAGAAAATCCAACCACCCGGCTAAACTACAACTCCCGGCATCCCATGCGGCCTCGGATGATGCGCGCTGTGTACACAGTATCCGAGATAACAGCTTCCATCGTACAACAATAACACCGCCCTCTTCTGACATTCCCCGCCCACCGAGAGAACTTCTTGGCCCACCAATCGCAAGTCTTAGACAGACTTATGAGGGAAGCTCCGCCCAATCCGACAGCGGGAAAATGAGCGAATCCGATTCTCGGGGAGAATAGACTTGCTGTCACGTGTTCATCGTCATACCTTGAGCCCCCCTCATTCAGCTGTGGCGCATGCGCAGTAATCTAACGGCGCCCTGGGCTGCTGTGACGTACGTGACTGTGACCGCACGCCACTGTGACGTCAGAGGGAGAGTCATATAAGGCGCTGCGGTGAGCTGAGTGCTTTATTGTGAGAGAGTGACAGAGAGAGAGCAGTACTGCGCCCTCTATTCTCCGCGATTATACTACGAAAGCACTAAGATATATATCTATATACCTGTTGTATACTAATTTATATACTCATATCTACATACACGTGTTGTATACTAATCTAACCCAACTTATCATCAATGGGAAAATTGCAAAATCCACCTCTGACCACCATCAGAGGCTCTCCTCCATCCCTGAACCCTGGCAACCTGACACTTGTTGAGCAGATCCACCATTCAGGGCCAACAATGTCAGGGAAAGCCATCAGAGGTACCTCTACTCCCAGGAGTTGGAGTATCTCTTCATACTTGAATTTGAAGTTCTTCAGGAGGTGGATGGGCTCATCTTCCTACAAGGAGGATAAAAAAGACACAGAATTCACAAAGAAAATGGACCAAGTGAATTCTCCAAATAACCAGAACCAAGAGGTGGCACTGAGTGAGAACCATGATGCCACAGTGGAGTCCCCAAATAACCAGAACCAAGAGGGGGCACTGAGTGAGAACCATGATGCCACAGTGGAGTCCCCAAATAACCAGAACCAAGAGGGGGCACTGAGTGAGAACCATGATGCCACAGTGGAGTCCCCAAATAAACAGAACCAAGAGGGGGCACTGAGTGAGAACCATGATGCCAAAGTGGCGTCCCCAAATAACCAGAACCAAGAGGGGGCACTGAGTGAGAACCATGATGCCACAGTGGAGTCCCCAAATAACCAGAACCAAGAGGGGGCACTGAGTGAGAACCATGATGCCACAGTGGAGTCCCCAAATAACCAGAACCAAGAGGGGGCACTGAATGAGAACCATGATGCCACAGTGGAGTCCCCAAATAACCATAACCAAGAGGGGGCACTGAGTGAGAACCATGATGCCAAAGTGGAGTCCCCAAATAAGCAGAGCCAAGACGGGGCACTGAGCCAGAACAATGACGCCAAAGTGGATTCGCCAATTAACCAGAGCCTAGACAGGGCACTGGGTGAGAACAGTGATGCGTCTATAGAACTTCAAGGACACATCAAAAGCTGCATGGCCCAGAAACTCAACATATTGTCAATGGGAGATGAATGTCCACCTTTGAGCAAGATCAGAGATTCTCCGCCGCCCTCAGATCCTGTAGACCCAAGACTTGCTATGCAGATTCATTTAAACGTGCTGCAGAAAAATTTATACTCTAAATGTAAAATCGTTCTACAACAGGAGGAGGACATAAAGACCCTAGAAAAAGACATTGCAGCTTTAGTAAAGGGCAAAGCCACTCAGCAGGATTTGGTGTCCAGATTCAAAAAGCTGAACTATCGTAAAAAAAAACAACTTAAAGAGGCGATAAACGTGAAGAGGCAGGAGGCTCAGGAGGCCACAAAGAACAGACAGAGGCTGGAGTCCTATGAACACCTCTTCTATTATCTCCAGACAGACCCAACCTACCTGGCTAAGCTTATTGGCCAGATGTCGGAATATGAAGATATCAAAATGATTGTGGACAAACTGCTCTACAGCCTCTATAAGCACGCTTCCACTCCACGGGAAGAATACCTTTTCGTGAAATTGATGGAAGCTACACTTTGTGAGGAAGTGGAGACAAAACTGAATACCATTGAGGATATAATGAGTGGAAAATCGATGAGTTTAAAGCTGATCAAGAGATTTTACACACACAAAGCAAACTACAGAGCCCTAGTAAAGGCGCTCAAACCAGCAAAAAGGAATATACTCGCCCTCACATATGAGCTTAGCACCGATCCACACAAAGCTGCAGTTGTGCCTTCCAACATACTCGAAAGAATGAAAAGATCGCTAGGAATATCCACTGATAACGCCTCTGAAACTAACGATGATGCTTTATACAACATGATCGACAATGTCATAAAGTCCATATTTTCATCTGTGGACAAAATTCCTTATGGGCTGAGATACCTAGCAAAAGCCCTTCAAAAATCTCTGCAGAAAAGGTTCCCAGAGGAAAATGAAGATGTAGTGATGACTACTGTGAGCTATTTTCTCTCTGAGTACCTCCAGCCAGCCATGGAGAAACCAGATCTCTTTGGACTCATTGAGCCACATGAATATTCAGCTATTTTCCAGAGGCGGAACCTTGAGTTTGTGGCTCATATGGTCTGTCTGGCCATGCAATCCGCTGTCAAAACAGCAACTGCAGATGATGTGGACACCGATGTCAGCAAAACCTCCTCAGGGTTCAGGAGATACTTTGAGGAAGTTCTAAACGTTCCAGAGCCAGAGAAAAACTTTAACTTTAACAAGTTATATGATGCTATAAACACTCATCCGATAAGCATGACTGCACAGAATGTCATCAAAATGCATTCTCTACTTTCTGAATATGAGAATGTTGTATTTTGCGACCACACGGACATTGCCTACCAAGTGTATAAGGGTGTTGGACCAATCCCTCAATTAGAGGGTCTACTTCACTCTTATGCAGCTACCTATGTTAAATCAAAGAAAAGAATGAGAATCCGGCTATGTTTAAGCTGCAAATCTCCTCCCTACGAAGATTTGGATATTGAAATGGACAACCTTAGGAATGCCACCAAAAAACTAGTCCAGGGTGTACTTCGTCTTGGGCCTGAAGGAATGCTCCAAGAGAAAAATAGGAGCCACCAAGATGTCCTTAACCAAACTTCCCAAAAACTAACAGAGAAACATGAGCTGCATCCGGAAAGTGAAGTCCAGATAACAAAAATCAAGCAGGAAATTGCTGAACTCAACAAACTCTCTAAAGATATGCAGGACCTCATAGACCTTTGTAAGAGGTACAAGAAACACTGCATCAACAACTTCCTCTGCCGCAAGTCACGCCCTGAGGGTGAGATTCAGAGGACCCTATATGTAGAAGACAAGGAGATTACGTACACAGCTAAAAAGCTGATGAAGAAAGGAGTCATCGAGCACACCTGCCAGGAATTCAAGCAACTGGAAAAAGAAGTCCTCCATATAAAACCTGCTGGGGAAGCCTTCCACCTCACTTTACGCGGCAGACGTGTCGTCCTTCCCGTTGTCGATTTACTGCGCCTTTATGAGAGCAGTGATCCAACGATGAAGCTTTTCCATTATGAGGTCAATGTTGGCATGTTTTTTTTTCTGGTGAGCCGCAAGATGTTTGTGATGTGAACATCCACTTGAAGTGAAGAGTTTTGGATACGACATTAATTACCAGATTCTGTCCTGAGTGGCGGTCTTCTGGAGCTGCGAAGGCAATGTGCCTTATTGTTATATTATGACTAAGAAATAGTTCTGCTGGACTTTTAGGTGCAGAGCTGGAAAAAAAAAGATATGATCAAGGCCGGGGGTCGGCAAGCCGCCGAACGCAATCTACCTGCTGACACCGGGGAGCCGACAGGTAGATTGCAAACGTCCCGGCTTTGCTGGTCCTACCCCTCAGCCTGCGCCACTCTCATTTTCACTGAAGAGCAGAGAACGGGAGGCTCTGATCTTACCAGATTCTGTCCTGAGTGGCGGTCTTCTGGAGCTGCGAAGGCAATGTGCCTTATTGTTATGTTATGACTAAGAAATAGTTCTGCTGGACTTTTAGGTGCAGAGCTGGAAAAAAAAAGATATGATCAAGGCCGGGGGTCGGCAAGCCGCCGAACGCAATCTACCTGCTGACACCGGGGAGCCGACAGGTAGATTGCAAACGTCCCGGCTTTGCTGGTCTTACCCCTCAGCCTCCGCCACTCTCATTTTTACTGAAGAGCAGAGAACGGGAGGCTCTGATCTTACCAGATTCTGTCCTGAGTGGCGGTCTTCTGGAGCTGCGAAGGCAATGTGCCTTATTGTTATGTTATGACTAAGAAATAGTTCTGCTGGACTTTTAGGTGCAGAGCTGGAAAAAAAAAGATATGATCAAGGCCGGGGGTCGGCAAGCCGCCGAACGCAATCTACCTGCTGACACCGGGGAGCCGACAGGTAGATTGCAAACGTCCCGGCTTTGCTGGTCTTACCCCTCAGCCTCCGCCACTCTCATTTTTACTGAAGAGCAGAGAACGGGAGGCTCTGATCTTACCAGATTCTGTCCTGAGTGGCGGTCTTCTGGAGCTGCGAAGGCAATGTGCCTTATTGTTATGTTATGACTAAGAAATAGTTCTGCTGGACTTTTAGGTGCAGAGCTGGAAAAAAAAAGATATGATCAAGGCCGGGGGTCGGCAAGCCGTCGATCGCAACCTACCTGCCGACAGCGGGGACCCGACAGGTGGATTGCGAATATGTTCTGGCTTTGCTGGTCCTACCCCTCAGCCTGCGCCACTACTGTGGGGGTGGTGGTGACGAGAAGTGGGTTAGAGGATACTATTGTGGGGGGGGGTGAAGTGGGGTACAGGATACTATTATGGGGGGAGTGAAGTGGGGCAGAGAACACAACTGTGGGGGGTAGGAATGTGAAGTGGCGTAGGGGATACTACTTTGGGCGGTGATGTGAAATGGGGCAGAGAATACTACTGTGGGGGGGGGGGGAGGGGGGAAGTGAAGTGGGGCAGAGTGTACTACTGGGGGGGATGATGTGAAATGGGGCAGAGGATACTACTGTGGGGGCGGGAGGGGGGAAGTGAAGTGGGGCAGAGTGTACTACTGGGGGGGATGATGTGAAATGGGGCAGAGGATACTACTGTGGGGGGGGGGGAGTGAAGTGGGGCAGAGTGTACTACTGGGGGGGGTGATGTGAAGTGGGGCTGAGGATACTACTGTGGGGGGGGGGGGAAGTGAAGTGGGGCTGAGGATACTACTGTGGGGGGGAGTGATGTTTTGTTTCTTGGGGTTTCATTTATTTATTATTATTTATTTATTGTATTTATTTACTTATTATTATTTATTTATTGTTTGGGATTAAGGTTAGGGGTTCATTTATTTTTTTCTTTCTTATTATTTATTTATTATTATTAATTATTTATTGTCAAGTTGGGAGTTAGGGCATCATTTATTTATTATTTGTGTTTTTACTTAATATTAGTTTTTTTTTGTTAGGGTTTGGGGTTCATTTTAGGTCCAAAACAACTAATCGATTAATCAACAACTAATAGATTGTGAAAATAGTTGTAAACTATTTTTATAGTCGACTAATTGGCCAGCCAATTAGTTGGGGGCCACACTTATGCAGCCCCAGACCATGACACTTCCACCACCATGCTTGACTGTAGACAAGACACACTTGTCTTTGTTCTCCTCACCTGGTTGCCACCACACACGCTTGACACCATCTGAACCTAATAAGTTTATCTTGGTCTCATCAGACCACAGGACATGGTTCCAGTAATCCATGTCCTTAGTCTGTTTGTCTTCAGCAAACTGTTTGTAGGCTTTCTTGTGCATCTCCTTCTGGGACGACAGCCATGCAGACCAATTTGATGCAGTGTGCGGCGTATGGTCTGAGCACTGAGAGGCTGACCCCCCACCCCTACAACCTCTGCAGCAATGCTGGCAGCACTCATACGTCTATTTCCCAAAGACAAAGTAAAGTGTGCTAAGTGTAGCGCTAAATGTGTAAATAAATGAGAACAATGAACTAGGCCCAAACCATTCATGGGGGGCCCACGAGAACAGTAGAAAAAATGTGGTTCAAGGTTACATATAAATGACTAAACACAATCAAAAATAAACTGAGTGCCATACACTGTCATATAGATTGATACTATTAAACCAGTGAGAAAACAATGTGAAAAATAATAATATAAAGGTGAAGAAATAACAAAATGTCCATAAATGTTGAAAATTATGATCTAGATGAAACTCCACATCCGCCACCCAAAAGTCTCTGAGGGTGAGATAGTAGAAACAACGATGGAAAATTTCTGCCAAGTGGATAGATAAAACACCAAGTAAATAAGGCGTCTAGATGAGTGTCGGGACCACCACCAAAGCATCAGAGGAGGCTTACCGGAACCAGGTGACTTGAAAAGACATACGTCTTACAAGTCCCAGAAAGCTTGTTTAGCCACCAAGGCTGGCAAGATGGATCCTCAGATGTCCTCAACTTCAAATGGGGGGGGGGGGGAGGAGAGAGATAGAAATCCCGTCACAGCTTCAGCCGTCCAGACTTATCAACAGGCCAACCGGATAATATTACATGCCATGGGAGAAAAAAAGCTCACATGGCACGATATCGTTTAAAATATGAATTTATTGAAACAATAAAAAGGAACACTCACATGTTAGGAGATCAGAATAAGCTCAAGACTGTATAGTAATCGCGGTGATCGTAAAGTAAAAATAATACAACAAAAAAGGGGGACGTCTGGAGAGTTCATGCGGCCGGCCGACCCGGAAGTGCTCGGAATTAGACCAAGCCTCGGTGTCAGCACGGCCAGAGTTCCGGCCTCCCCTAGCCTATTGGGGCCTTCCTCTCTACTTGCAGGAAGTGTGAGAGCTGCGGGCGTGGTGACGTGGCTGGGTCCCGAGCGTCGAATGCGCGTGCGCAGCATTCGACAAACACGGGCTCTGTTTACCTTTTAGATGTTGAGTCCGAGGGGCGGAGCGTGATGACGCTCCGACCTACGGATTCGCCTACTGAGAGCGAGGCTTGGTGCGCAAGCGGACGTCCCTCGTTGACTTCCGCTATTGCGCACGGCCCTGCTACCTGGACACGCCCGGCGGGCGGAGCGTGGCGGCGCTCCGGTCTTCCTATCTGGCCGTGCTGACATCGAGGCTTGGTCTAATTCCGAGCACTTCCGGGTCGGCCGGCCGCATGAACTCTCCAGACGTCCCCCTTTTTTGTTGTATTATTTTTACTTTTGAATGTTATTAACTGGCATTAGTGGCATCATACCACTGACCAGAATTCCACATTCTATACATATTTTTTATTAATCTTTCGAACCGGAAGTGACATTATTGGGGCACTTCCTGTGTTGTGACACTCCCAGTGGGGGTCATTCTTAGTTTAAATAGCGGTGAGGTAGGGGGGCTCCACACCCCAGATGAAGGCTTGTTAGCCAAAACATGTTGGGTGGACTCCCTACGATTACCGCGATTACTATACAGTCTTGAGCTTATTCTGATCTCCTAATATGTGAGTGTTCCTTTTTATTGTTTCAATAAATTCATATTTTAAACAATATCATGCCATGTGAGCTTTTTTTCTCCCATGGCATGTAATATTATCCGGTTGGCCTGTTGATAAGTCTGGACGGCTGAAGCTGTGACGGGATTTCTATCTCTCTCCTTCCCCCCCCCCCCCCCCATTTAAAGTTGAGGACATCTGAGGATCCATCTTGCCAGCCTTGGTGGCTAAACAAGCTTTCTGGGACTTGTAAGACGTATGTCTTTTCAAGTCACCTGGTTCCGGTAAGCCTCCTCTGATGCTTTGGTGGTGGTCCCGACACTCATCTAGACGCCTTATTTACTTGGTGTTTTATCTATCCACTTGGCAGAAATTTTCCATCGTTGTTTCTACTATCTCACCCTCAGAGACTTTTGGGTGGCGGATGTGGAGTTTCATCTAGATCATAATTTTCAACATTTATGGACATTTTGTTATTTCTTCACCTTTATATTATTATTTTTCACATTGTTTTCTCACTGGTTTAATAGTATCAATCTATATGACAGTGTATGGCACATTTAGCGCTACACTTAGCACACTTTACTTTTTTATTTCTCTTTGTCTAAGAGGAGTGTCAGCTGCTTGCTGTGTAACCATTCTCCAGTATTATTGGTGCAGCGCTGTACTCATCTCCCATTATTTCCCAAAGACAACCTCTGGATATGACGCTGAGCATGTGCACTCAACTACTTTGGTCGACCATGGCGAGGCCTGTTCTGAGTGGAACCTGTCTTGTTAAAACACTGTATGGTCTTGGCCACCGTGCTGCAGCTCAGTTTTAGGGTCTTGGCAATCTTCTTATAGCCTAGGCCAATGATGGCGGACCTTGACACCCCAGATGTTTTGGAACTACATGCACTCTGCAGTGTAGTTGAGCATCATGGGAAATGTAGTTTCAAAACATCTGGGGTGCCAAGGTTCACCATCACTGGCCTAGGCCATCTTTATGTAGAGCATCAATTCTTTTTTGTCTGCCATGAGGTGCCATGTTGAACTTCCAGTGACCAGTATGAGAGAGTGAGAGCAAAAACACCAAATTTAACATACCTGCTCCCCATTCACACATGAGACCTTGTAACACTAATGAGTCACATGACACCGGGGAGGGAAAATGGCTAATTGGGCCCAATTTGGACATTTTCACTTAGGGGTGTACTCACTTTTGTTGCCAGCGGTTTAGACAATAATGGCTGTGTGTTGAGTTATTTTGAGGGGACAGAAAATTTACACTGTTATACAAGCTGTACACTCACTACTTTACATTGTAGCAAAGTGTCATTTCTTCAGTGTTGTCACATGAAAAGATATAATAAAATATTTACAAAAATGTGAGGGGTGTACTCACTTTTGTGAGATACTATAATATATATTCCTGTTCTCCTGAAAGGAATCCCTCCAATCACAGACAGGAGTGGCCTGGTCAGCAGGGGGCCACCCTTTTGCCTTCTACAAGGGGGTGGGGTGGCGGGTCACCAGTAGCTAGCAGATATGGGGGAAGGAGGACATGAGAGGAGCCGCTGTGACATCACACCCTGCACCGCCTCTACCACTGTGCCAGACTAGTCTGCTGCAATCTGATTGGTGGATGGGGGACAACATTTGGGACAGCATCAGAGATGAGGCCGGTGATATCCTGGAGGGGGCAGCACTATGACCCACCAAGGAGACCGGGAACCCATCACATCGCTACACTCAACCCCGACATCCGGGCCACTGCACTCTCTGGTGATGATGTCAGCCTTATTATACTGCAGCAGGTTGGCATGGCTGCACAAATCGCCGTAGGTGTATGTTGGCAGCTTTAAGAGCGATCGGGCGCGCCCACGGCGCGACGCCGGAGTCAATGTGCGTGGCCGGCAGCCGCGATGTCCGCCGGCCACCTGCGATCGCTCCTCAGAGAGCCAGAACGGGGATCTGTCAATGTAAACACACGGATCTCCGTTCTGACAGGGGAGTAGAGAGAGATCGTCTGTTCCTAGTGATCAGGAACAGTGATCTGTCTCCTCCTCCAGTCACTACACTGCCCCCCCACAGTTAGAAACACCTCCCTAGGGAACACTTAATCCCTTGATCGCCCCCTAGTGTTAACCCCTTCCCTGCCAGTGACATTTATACAGTAATCAGTGGCTATTTTTAGCTCTGATTGTTGTATAAATGTCACCGGTCCCAAAAAAGTGTCCGATCTTTCCGCCGCAATGTTGCAGTCCCGCTAAAAATCACAGATCACGCTATTAGTAGTAAAAAAAAAAAAATTAACAAAAATGTCATAAATATATTCCCTATTTTGTAGATGCTATAACTTTTGCGCAAACCAATCAATATACACTTATTGCGATTTTTTTTAACCAAAAATATGTAGAAGAATACATATCGGCCTAAACTGATGAAGAAATTATTTTTTTTTTTGGGGATATTTATCATAGCAAAAAGTAAAAAAAATTGGTTTTTTTTCAAAATTGTTGGTCTTTTTTTGTTTATAGCGAAAAAATAAAAACCGCAGAGGTGATCAAATAGCACCAAAAGAAAGCTCTATTTGTGGGGAAAAAGGACATAAATTTTGTTTGGGTACAACGTGGCACGACCACGCAATTGTCAGTTAAAGAGATGCAATGCCGTATCGCAAAAAATGGCCTGGTCATTAAGGGTGCAAATCCTTCCGGTCCTTAAATGGTTAAGGACTCCTAACCCCCTGACATGCGACATTTGGCATGTCATTTTTTGGGGGGGGGGCGGGGGGCTTGGGTACCTAGTTTTGACAGGTACCCAGTTCCCGCTTCCAGTCACAACGCCTCCTCTCCCCCTCCCTCCCTAGGACATGTCACAGGTTCCAGAAGATTGCTCGGCCATTCAGGACAGTGCGCACCCAGCTGCATCTGTAGGACAGTGGGACAGGCGAGTGTGTGTTTATTAAAAGTCAGCAGCCACACTTTTTGTAGCTGCTGACTTTTAATAAACTGAAAAATGAGTGGAACTCCGCTTTAAGCTCTTAGGTCCAATTCACAAAAACGGAACAGAGTAAAAAAAACAAGCAATCTTTATCACCAGGGTGTTGCTGGCAGTATCACATGCGGTATTTGTCAGAAAGAGCGGGGGGGCCACCCCAATTTTTTTTTTTAAATAACCAACGCATCATACTTACCTCCACTGTGCAGTTCGTTTTGCACAGAGTGGCCCCGATCCTGCTGTTCTGGGGTCCCACGGCGGCTGTCTCGGCTCCCCCCCGCTAAAGCTAAACCCCTCTGGGAAGCTCTTTCCCGGGTTAGCTTGCGGGCACGCCCCCGTGTCATACACTTGGCGTCCATAGACGCCAAGTGTATGACTCGGTCCCGCCCCCCCCCCCCGGCAGCCGCGTCATTGGATGTGATTGACAGCAGCGTGAGCCAATGGCTGCGCTGCTATCAATCTATCCAATCAACGGCCAGACTCAGTGGAGAAGAGGACGCTGGGGGGACGCGCACAGCAGGTGAACGGGCTCAGGTAAGTAAAACGGGGGGTTGGGGGGCTCAGGACAGCGAAGTGTTTTTTCACCTTAATACATAGGATGCATTAAGGTGAAAAAACACAAACCTTTACAACCCCTTTAACCACTTAAGGACCGCCTCACGCCGTTGTACGTCGGCAAGGTGGCACGGGCAGGCAGAATGTAAGTGATCTGCCTCCCGCGGGTGGGGGGTCCAATCGGACCCCCCCCCCGGTGCCCGAGGCAGTCCGCGTTTGTCCAGCGGCGATCGGAGGTGAGGGGGAGACCATCCATTCGTGCCCCCCTCCTCGCGATCGCCGCTGGCCAATCAGATCATTCCTCTGCTGCTGTATGCTAAACAGCAGCAAAGGAAATGATGTCATCTCTCCTCGGCTCTGTATTTTCCGTTCCGGCGCCGAGGAGAGAAGACTGCACTGTGAGTGAAAACACACACACACAGTAGAACATGCCAGGCACACAAAACACCCCCCTTTACCCCCCGATCCCCCCCCCCCCGATCACCCCCCAATCACCCCTCCCCCCCTGTCACACTGACATCAAGCAGTTTTTTTTTCTGATTACTGCATGGTGTCAGTTTGTGACAGTTAGTGTGGTAGGACAGTTACTGTTAGCCCCCTTTAGGTCTAGGGTACCCCCATAACCCCCCCTAATAAAGTTTTAACCCCTTGATCACCCCGCATCGCCAGTGTCGCTAAGCAATCATTTTTCTGATCGCTGTATTAGTGTCACTGGTGACGCTAGTTAGGGAGGTAAATATTTAGGTTCGCCGTCAGCGTTTTATAGCGACAGGGACCCCCTAATGCTACCTAATAAATGTTTTAACCCCTTGATTGCCCCCTAGTTAACCCTTTCACCACTGATCACCGTATAATTGTTACGGGTGACGCTGGTTAGTTCGTCTATTTTTTATAGTGTCAGGGCACCCACCGTTTATTACCGAATAAAGGTTTAGCCCCCTGATCGCCCGGCGGTGATATTCGTCACCCCAGGCAGCGCCACATTAGCGCCAGTACCGCTAACACCCACGCACGCAGCATACGCCTCCCTTAGTGGTATAGTATCTGAACGCATCAATATCTGATCCGATCAGATCTATACTAGCGTCCCCAGCAGTTTAGGGTTCCCAAAAACGCAGTGTTAGCGGGATCAGCCCAGATACCTGCTAGCACCTGCGTTTTGCCCCTCCGCCCGGCCCAGCCCAGCCCACCCAAGTGCAGTATCGATCGATCACTGTCACTTACAAAACACTAAACACATAACTGCAGCGTTCGCAGAGTCAGGCCTGATCCCTGCGATCGCTAACAGTTTTTTTGGTAGCGTTTTGGTGAACTGGCAAGCACCAGCCCCAGGCAGCGTCAGGTTAGCGCCAGTACCGCTAACACCCACGCACGCACCGTACACCTCCCTTAGTGGTATAGTATCTGAACGGATCAATATCTGATCCGATCAGATCTATACTGGCGTCCCCAGCAGTTTAGGGTTCCCAAAAACGCAGTGTTAGCGGGATCAGCCCAGATACCTGCTAGCACCTGCGTTTTGCCCCTCCGCCCGGCCCAGCCCAGCCCACCCAAGTGCAGTATCGATCGATCACTGTCACTTACAAAACACTAAACGCATAACTGCAGCGTTCGCAGAGTCAGGCCTGATCCCTGCGATCGCTAACAGTTTTTTTTGTAGCGTTTTGGTGAACTGGCAAGCACCAGCGGCCTAGTACACCCCGGTCGTAGTCAAACCAGCACTGCAGTAACACTTGGTGACGTGGCGAGTCCCATAAGTGCAGTTCAAGCTGGTGAGGTGGCAAGCACAAGTAGTGTCCCGCTGCCACCAAGAAGAAGACAAACAGGCCCGTCGTGCCCATAATGCCCTTCCTGCTGCATTCGCCAATCCTAATAATTGGGAACCCACCACTTCTGCAGCACCCGGACTTCCCCCATTCACATCCCCAACCAAATGCAGTCGGCTGCATGAGAGGCATTTTCTAGCGGAGGGTACAGCATTGCACAGACTAGGCACACTTTCACAGGGTCTCCCAAGATGCCATCGCATTTTGAGAGACCCGAACCTGGAACCGGTTACAGTTATAAAAGTTAGTTACAAAAAAAAGTGTAAAAATAAAATAAAAAAATATATAAAATAAAAAAAAATAGTTGTCGTTTTATTGTTCTCTCTCTCTCTATTCTCTCTCTATTGTTCTGCTCTTTTTACTGTATTCTATTCTGCAATGTTTTATTGTTATTATGTTTTATCATGTTTGCTTTTCAGGTATGCAATTTTTTATACTTTACCGTTTACTGTGTTTTATTGTTAACCATTTTTTTGTCTTCAGGTACGCCATTGACGACTTTGAGTGGTTATACCAGAATGATGCCTGCAGGTTTAGGTATCATCTTGGTATCATTCTTTTCAGCCAGCGGTCGGCTTTCATGTAAAAGCAATCCTAGCGGCTAATTAGCCTCTAGACTGCTTTTACAAGCAGTGGGAGGGAATGCCCCCCCCCACCGTCTTCCGTGTTTTTTTCTGGCTCTCCTGTCTCAACAGGGAACCTGAGAATGCAGCCGGTGATTCAACCAGCTGACCATAGAGCTGATCAGAGACCAGAGTGGCTCCAAACATCTCTATGGCCTAAGAAACCGGAAGCTACGAGCATTTCATGACTTAGATTTCGCCGGATGTAAACAGCGCCATTGGGAAATTGGGAAAGCATTTTATCACACCGATCTTGGTGTGGTCAGATGCTTTGAGGGCAGAGGAGAGATCTAGGGTCTAATAGACCCCAATTTTTTCAAAAAAGAGTACCTGTCACTACCTATTGCTATCATAGGGGATATTTACATTCCCTGAGATAGCAATAAAAATGATTAAACAAAAAAAAAAAAAAATGAAAGGAACAGTTTAAAAATAAGATAAAAAAGCAAAAAAATAATAAAGGAAAAAAAAAAAAGCACCCCTGTCCCCCCTGCTCTCGCGCAAAGGCGAACGCAAGCGTCGGTCTGGCGTCAAATGTAAATAGCAATTGCACCATGCATGTGAGGTGTCACCGCGAACGTCAGATCGAGGGCAGTAATTTTAGCAGTAGACCTCCTCTGTAAATCTAAAGTGGTAACCTGTAAAGGCTTTTAAAGGCTTTTAAAAATGTATTTAGTTTGTCGCCACTGCACGTTTGTTCGCAATTTTAAAGCATGTCATGTTTGGTATCCATGTACTCAGCCTAAGATCATCTTTTTTATTTCATCAAACATTTGGGAAATATAGCGTGTTTTAGTGCATTAAAATTTAAAAAAGTGTTTTTTCCCCAAAAAAATGCGTTTGAAAAATCGCTGCGCAAATACTGTGTGAAAAAAAAAATGAAACACCCACCATTTTAATCTGTAGGGCATTTGCTTTAAAAAAATATATAATGTTTGGGGGTTCAAAGTAATTTTCTTGCAAAAAAAAATAATTTTTTCATGTAAACAAAAAGTGTCAGAAGGGGCTTTGTCTTCAAGTGGTTAGAAGAGTGGGTGATGTGTGACATAAGCTTCTAAATGTTGTGCACAAAATGCCAGGACAGTTCAAACCCCCCCCCCCCCCAAATGACACCATTTAGGAAAGTAGACACCCCAAGCTATTTGCCGAGAGTCATGTCGAGTCCATGGAATATTTTATATTGTGACACAAGTTGCGGGAAAGAGACAAATTTTTTTTTTTTTTTTGCACAAAGTTGTCACTAAATGATATATTGCTCAAACATGCCATGGGAATATGTGAAATTACACCCCAAAATACATTCTGTTGCTTCTCCTGAGTACGGGGATACCACATGTGTGAGACTTTTTGGGAGCCTAGCCGGGACCCCAAAAACCAAGCACCGCCTTCAGGATTTCTAAGGGTGTAAATTTTTGATTTCACTCTTCATTGCCTATCACAGTTTCAGAGGCCATGGAATGCCCAGGTGGCACAAAACCCCCCCAAATGACCCCATTTTGGAAAGTAGACACCCCAAGCTATTTGCTGAGAGGTATAGTGAGTATTTTGCAGACCTCACTTTTTGTCACAAAGTTTTGAATATTGAAAAAAGTAAAAAAAAATGTTTTTTTCTTGTCTTTCTTCATTTTCAAAAACAAATGAGAGCTGCAAAATACTCACCATGCCTCTCAGCAAATAGCTTGGGGTGTCTACTTTCCAAAATGGGGTCATTTGGGGGGGTTTTGTGCCACCTGGGCATTCCAAGGCCTCTGAAACTGTGATAGGCAGTGAAGAGTGAAATCAAAAATTTACACCCTAAGAAATCCTGAAGGCAGTGATTGGTTTTCGGGGCCCCGTACGCAGCTAGGCTCCCAAAAAGTCCCACACATGTGGTATCCCCATACTCAGGAGAAGCAGCTAAATGTATTTTTGGGTGCAATTCCACATATGCCCATGGCCTGTGTGAGCAATATATCATTTAGTGACAACTTTGTGCAAAAAAAAAAAATTGTCACTTTCCCGCAACTTGTGTCAAAATATAAAATATTCCATGGACTCAACATGCCTCTCAGCAAATAGCTTGGGGTGTCTACTTTCCAAAATGGGGTCATTTGGGGGGGTTTGTGCCATCTGGGCATTTTATGGCCTTCAAAACTGTGATAGGTAGTGAGGAGTGAAATCAAAAATTTACGCCCTTAGAAATCCTGAAGGCGGTGATTGGTTCTCGGGGCCCCGTACGCGGTTGGCTCCCAAAAAGTCCCACACATGTGGTATCCCCGTACTCAGGAGAAGCAGCTGAATGTATTTTGGGGCGCAATTCCACATATGCCCATGGCCTGTGTGAGCAATATATCATTTAGTGACAACTTTTTGTATTTTTTTTTTTTGTGTCATTATTCAATCACTTGGGACAAAAAAATTAATATTCAATGGGCTCAACATGCCTCTCAGCAATTTCCTTGGGGTGTCTACTTTCCAAAATGGGGTCATTTGGGGGGGGGGGGTTTGTACTGCCCTGCCATTTTAGCACCTCAAGAAATGACATAGGCAGTCATAAACTAAAAGCTGTGTAAATTCCAGAAAATGTACCCTAGCTTGTAGACGCTATAACTTTTGCGCAAACCAATAAATATACGCTTATTGACTTTTTTTTTACCAAAGACATGTGGCCGAATACATTTTGGCCTAAATGTATGACTAAAATTGAGTTTATTGGATTTTTTTTATAACAAAAAATATCATTTTTTTTTCAAAATTTTTGGTCTTTTTCTGTTTATAGCGCAAAAAATAAAAACCGCAGAGGTGATCAAATACCATCAAAAGAAAGCTCTATTTGTGGGAAGAAAAGGACGCAAATTTCGTTTGGGTACAGCATTGCATGACTGCGCAATTAGCAGTTAAAGCGACGCAGTGCCAAATTGGAAAAAGTCCTCTGGTGTTTAGGCAGCCAAATGGTCCGGGGCTGAAGTGGTTAACAACGGAGCACTCATCAGCTGACAGCTGAATGTTAAAAAACATGCCGGCAATTTAAAAAAAAAAAACAGCCACACTCACACCAAAATTAACCACTTGCTTACTGGGCACCTAAACCCCCCTCCTGAACGACAATTGCGCGGTCATACAACACTGTACCCAAATTAAATTTTTCACCTTGTCGGGCAGGGAGTTACTCATTAGATTGTCAATTAGATTGTAAGCTCTTCTGAGCCATTTTATTGTGTACATCCTGATCATGTTGCTAGATTAAAAATGTGAACATGAGGCAGCCTGTAAAATCAGCTTTATCCTTATCTTTCTAGTGGGTGTTGTGTCTGGAGATGCCCAGGAATTTGGAGCTGTAACAAATTCTCGAGTCATTGGAGCGAAGTATACTTTAACCGCTTCAGCCCCGGAAGATTTTACCCCCTTCCTGACCAGAGCACTTTTTGCGATACGGCACTGCGTCACTTTAACTGACAATGTGACAGGTCATGCGACGTTGCACCCAAACAAAATTGACGTCCTTTTTTTTCCCACAAATAGAGCTTTCTTTTGGGGGTATTTGATCATCTCTGTGGTTTTTATTTTTTGCGCTATAAACAAAAAAAGAGCGCCAATTTTGAAAAAAATACAATATTTTTTACTTTTTGCGATAAGAAATATCCCCCAAAAATATATAAAAAAACAATTTTTTTCCCCTCAGTTTAGGCCGATATGTATTCTTCTACATATTTTTGGTAAATAAAATCTCAATAAGCGTATATTGATTGGTTTGCGCAAAAGTTATAACGTCTACAAAGGGGCGTGGCTTAGCAATGGCCGGGTAAGGACGCGCTGTGAAGGAGCTCCCGGTCCGACCCGATCTACCCTGGCTTAACAAGCAACCTTCCACACATGGAGATGCGGCATGAGCTCTAATAAACGCTACAGCACCAGGGCGACAACAAAAGGGACAAGTAACCCAGCCACCCCGCTCGGTATCCGGAGATACTTCAGAGGAAGACAAGAGCTCTCTCCGGGCGCCGTTGTGTCGGCCCCACGTGCACTCCGTACGTCCCGTCTGAGAGCGGTTCCAACATGTCACAATCCTCTCCACCTACACCCTCTCTGGAGACAAATCCGCACATGGGGACCCCAGCTGCATTCCGATCGGGGTCGACAGATCCCCCACACAGCCAACTTCGTCTAGAAGATGACCTCTGCGCCATGCTGCAGGCCCTGCCCACAAGAGCAGACATTGAAAGCCTAATACAGCGAGTGGAAGAGGCTCACAGGAGAGACATACAAGAGGTCAAAACAGAACTGCACACTATCAATACCCGTGTAACCACTGGTGAAAATCTGACCTCCGCCCTGGAAGCCCGGGTACTATCCCTGGAGCAGGCACGTGAGTCCCAGGCCATAGAAGTTCAAGAGATGCAGCTCCACATGGAAGAAATGGAAGACCGCAGCCACCGCAACAACCTGCGGCTGCGGGGGATCCCAGAGGCCACGGGTTCGGAAGACCTTGCGGAAACAGTAACCGCGATATTCTACAGGCTGCTGGAGACACCACCACCCACCCTAGAAATCGACCGGGTACATCGCACTCTAGGCCCGAGATCTACGGACTCCGCAAGACCCCGGGACGTACTTTGCCGCCTACACCGGTATGCTCAGAAGGAGATCATCCTCCGAAAAGCTTGGGAAAATGGCGACATTGACTTTGATGGAGCACACATCCAAATATTACCGGACATCTCCAGAGCGACTTTACAAAGCCGGGCTATGTTGAAACCAGCATTGGAAGCAGCTAGAAGCCGAGGCTGCACTTACAGATGGGGATACCCCCTGGCGGTGATGTTCCGCTCCGACGACTCATCATTCACACTGCGCTCCCCGGCAGACCTCCCAGCCTTTTTTACCTTTCTGGGATCTGACCCGGTTCAAGTTCCGAATTGGCTGATGAAGATACCGAGACCGACGGGCCGCATAGGCCTAAATTTGAGTAGACCCAACCAGGCTAACCGCTCTCGGAGTCAGAGGGGTCGCTCTCGAGTCCCTGGCACCAACAGGTCACGTGAGTCATGATTATACTGCCTTTCTAGCTACTCAAGATTAATATGCAGGAGTTGATGCCACGACACTTTTAACGATACCCCCCCAAGGGCTGACACTTATCAGAAAACAGCCCCTTCCAGATTTGGCTGGTGTCTACCATACCTTTGCCGTGCTCCCGGGTCCCGGTAAAAGACAGACACACCTACACGTGGGTCTGCCAGACACATTTTATTTCATGGCTTTTATGTTCACTCCCCCTGGACTTACGATATGGGGAAACTGTACTGTCCTGCTGAATGTGATAGTCTTCCCTGATATAGTACCCGAGACTATTGGGATACCATGCAAGCCATAGTTTGCTATTGCTACAACTTTTGATTTTTGTTGTTTGATCCCCCCTTGCTGTAACGCATGGAGAAAAGATGTGGAGGATGTACTGACTTATACCCTACTAACATCCAGCGAGGTATACATAGTTATAGGACAGGGGTTTTCTTATCCTGGGATCTATACCATGTGTCTATACCATTGGCAGTTTAAATTCAACCCATGGCAGACTACACGCCTATATACCCCCTCCTCAACGAGGATTGACTTACGGGGACATGTTACTGCATTGCGCATAATAGCCGACTACACATCCTAATAATCTGACTTCTCTTTTCCTATGAACTGACTGTCAAGGGAAAATACGAGCAGTTCCTCATCAAGATGGTCAGCGGGAACTCCCCACCATGGCTACTACCGGGTAAACATGGACGCTTGTCTTTTATAAGCTATAATATACTCAGGGGACGTATATATAGGGAAGAGTTATGCCGCGTACACACGAGCGGACATTACGGCGGACTTTGCCCGGCGGACTTTTCGACGTACTTTCCGACGGACTTTGTGAATGAACGGACTTGCCTACACACAATCCACCAAAGTCCGTCGAATTCGTACGTGATGACGTACGACCGGACTAAAACAAGGAAGTTCATAGCCAGTAGCCAATAGCTGCCCTAGCGTGGCTTTTTGTCCGTCGAACTAGCATACAGACGGCGGACTTTTCGACCGGACTCGATTTCAACGGATAAATTTAAAACAAGTTTTAAATCTAATTCCGTCCAACTTTTGAGAAAACAAAGTCCGCTGGAGCCCACACACATCGAATTGTCCGACGAAATCCAGTCCGCCGGGCAAAGTCCGCCGTAATGTCCGCTCGTGTGTACGCGGCATAACAGTAGACTACTGTGAAGGGATATCTGCTAGATACACTTACTGGGGGGGACGATCTAGTGCAATGTTTAACCTGCATATCTTATTTTATTTGATTATGTTTGATTTCTCATGCTTAAACTTTTGGTTTATACTGTTTGTGTTGGACAGTTGTAAGGTCTATGTTTGACCTTTCTATGTTATAAGTCGCATACTTTTCCAATTTATACCACCTGTGCTGTTGGGAAGTTCATGCTTGCCCACTCCAACATACATAAGAAGAGCCGGGGGGGACACGGGCGGTAACCGGGAAACTCCCACTGCCCTTGCTGGACACACTCCCACCTAGGCCCACGCTCGTAACTCAGGCCTCCCAGAAGAGCGTGTAAGCAACATTTTGCTAATTACGTTAGATTCTATACTAGAGGGCTGACCACCCTCTTTCTTCTTTTTCCTTTTCTCTTCTTGCCTCTACTTTTCTCCCTGCCGCTCTCTCATTACCCCACTACTTATCCTCTTTCTAACCCTCCCCCCCAATTCACCGCGAACATGGACGAACTCCACATTGTTACTTTGAATGTAAAAGGACTTAACGTCCCTGAAAAACGTTGCATGTTGCAAAATGACATGAAACGCATAAAAGCGGACATCGTCTTGCTGCAAGAGACACACTTTAGGGAAAATGCTTTTCCTATTTTAAAAAATAGATTTTACCCGACAGTGTATCACTCCACATACTCAGAGACCAAATCTAGAGGAGTTTCCATCCAGATTTCAGCTAGAGTCCGATGGTCTCTACTTGAAATAAAAACAGATCCGATGGGAAGGTATCTCTTCCTTAAAGGCATGATAGGAGAAGTGAAAGTAACCATAGCCAATCTCTATGCTCCAAACTGCCAACAAGATGTCTTCACCAGGAAACACGTTAAACTACTCCAAACTTTCTCAGAAGGCCAACTCATTATGGGGGGCGATCTTAATACTGCCCTGATCCCTTCAGAAGACACTTCGGCGGGGATTTCCTCCACGCCCCGAGGTGCACGCAAAAATGATACATGCAGCTTTGCACTCTGCACAATTGATAGACGTCTGGCGCCTCTTGCACCCAGGGGAAAGGGATTATACATTTTATTCCCGACCGCACCATTCCTACTCACGCATAGACTACCTCTTCGTACCACATGGACAGTTACAGGCAGTCAGGGGCGCCACTATAGGGTCCATCACGTGGTCTGACCATGCCCCAGTCATGATGAGATATGCTTTGACGGATTTCCACAGGGGACAAAGGAAACCTTGGAGACTCAATGAGAGCCTCCTACAAGACCCGGAGATACTAGTTGACATAGCGAGGGAAATCACACATTATTTTCAAGCTAACAACTCCTCAGACAGTAACACGGGACTAGTTTGGGAAGCCCACAAGGCAGTGATCCGGGGTGTTCTCATAAAACATGGGACGAGACTTAAAAAGATGAGGACTGAACAAATGACTTCACTAATCAACAAGCTACAGGCGCTCGAAACCACACATAAACAGAATCAGACTAGACAAATAGGAGCCGAACTTGACACGATTCGTATGCAGATCAAGGACTTACTCCACTTTAAAGCTAAAGCGGCGCTACAAATCTCCCGGAAAAAAGTGTATGAATCAGGAAACAAATGTGGTAGATTGTTAGCACAATCCCTTCGAACACAAAAGTTAGCATCCTATATACCACACGTAACTTCCCCCGAAGCCCAAAAAAGGAGTCTACCCCAACAAATTACAAACGAATTCAAATCCTATTACGAGAAGTTATATAACTTATCCACGACGCCACAGACACCGGAACAGATAACAGAATACTTAACTGACTCGCTAATGCCCACATTACCGACTGAAACACGAGACATCTTAGAGGAACCTATTACATTGCCAGAGGTACAACTAGCAATACGTAACACAAAACCGGGGAAAGCTCCAGGCCCAGACGGCCTCACAATTCAATATTACAAAGCATTAATACCATCTCTGGGAAATCACTTATTAAAACTGTTTAATAATCATAGTGAGGGAGACATACTTCATAGTTCCACACTACAGGCCCGGATATCGGTCATCCCCAAGGAAGGGAAAGACCAGACACAATGTGGGAGTTATCGCCCAATTTCCTTACTTAATACAGACCTCAAATTCTTCACCAAAATATTAGCAACCAGACTACAACTACACTTGCCCCAGCTAATACATTTAGACCAGGTGGGGTTTGTCCCAACCAGGGAAGCAAGGGACAACACCATTAAGGTCTTGAACCTACTCCACACGGCCAACAGCACGAAGACCCCGAGCGTCTTCATCAGCACTGACGCCGAAAAGGCGTTTGACCGCGTAAATTGGGCTTTTATGTTTGCAACACTTCGACATGTAGGGATCGGCAATACCATGATGAGATGGATAAAAGCAGTCTATACGACACCGTCGGCTAGAGTCACGGCAAACGGAGTAATATCAGACATGTTCCCAATCACCAATGGGACGAGACAAGGGTGCCCTCTATCTCCCCTCCTTTTTGCACTATCTATCGAGCCCTTCTTGTGCCACGTTAGACTAAACCCCAATATCTCGGGAGTAATGATAAACCAGGCCCAATATAAGGTGTCCGCTTACGTGGACGACCTTATGTTTTCTATCACAAACCCAACAACATCACTCCCGAACCTACTCAGGGAATTTGACATATATGGTAACCTCTCCAATCTAAGGATCAATCTCACCAAATCAGAAGCCATGGGGGTGGGAATACCACACTCAAGGTTTATACATCTCCAATCTAGCTTCCACCTAAATTGGACCAACACAGCACTGAAATACCTGGGTACACGGATCCCCCAAACACTTTCGAAGCTTTATACACTAAACTTTCCGCCACTATTAAAAACAGTCAAATCACTTTTAAATCACTGGAGCAAGGGACTACACTCCTGGTTGGGACGGTGTAACATACTAAAAATGTCCATACTCCCAAAGTTCCTCTACCTCATGCAGGCCCTGCCAGTAAACATACCTACATCCTATTTCAAGCAAGTACAGTCGACATTCACCAAATTCGTATGGGCCAAACAAAGACCACGACTTACAAACAAAATACTTGTCCTCCCCAAACAATATGGTGGCCTGGCATTGCCGGATGCCCATTCTTACTACCAGGCAGTTCATTTGGGAAGAATGGTGGATTGGTGTTGTCACCGAGAAACCAAACTATGGGCCCAAATGGAACAAGATCAAAGTACAGTGCCTCTACAGAGGGCCCCATGGTGTTACTCAGACTTGCCACTGGGGACCAGGAGACACCCTCTAATAGGTACGACAGCACAAATCTGTGCCAGACATATCACACGGGCAGCACTAACCTCGCCGAATTCCCCCCTATACCCAATACTAGGGAACCCATTATTCACACTAGGCTTGAAAGATACGGTCTTTAGGAGCCTGGCAGAGTCAGGCCTACACCAAGCATCTCATTTTAGCTCTGGAGGTCGCTGGAAAACAGCCACAGAACTCTCTGACCCCATGGGCCCGTTTTGCTTAGACTTTCTGAGGGCGTCTCAGTTGAGCTATTTCCTAAAATCTATCCAACCTCCCACGAATGCCCAAATTCTCACCACATTTGAGGAATTATGTTCCACCTCGGGGGTAGTGCCACACACGCTCTCTCTGACATACAACCTGTTAAATACGCCACCGACGGACTTTGTGACGCCGGGCCTACTTAAATGGGAAAGGGTTCTAGACTGCAAGTTTAACATAACCAAGAGACAACAAATCCTCAGATTCACTCACAAGTCCTCTATCTGCGCCAAAACTCAAGAGACAAACTTCAAAATTCTCACTCATTGGTACAGAACCCCAGCACTGCTACACAAATTCTTTCCGACGACATCTGACCTCTGCTGGCGATGCCAGACAGAACCAGGGACATTATTGCATATTTTCTGGTCGTGCCCCAGACTGGCGAACTTTTGGCAAACAATACGGGAGACAGTACGTAAATTCACAGACTACAACATCAGGGATGACCCAGCCTTTTTCCTCCTACACGCATCAGACATCCCGATAAAGACATACAAAAACTCAGTGACCCGACACCTTTTAGACGCAGCTAAAGCCTGCATCCCACTACATTGGAAATCCACAATGCCACCAACCATAGACCTTTGGATGAACAAGGTAGAGGAAATCAAGAGAATGGAAGACCTCATCCACACTGCACAAAACAAACAGGAAAAGTTCTCCAAAACATGGCAGCTGTGGAACATGCTTATATACTCCAGTGAAGGCCAAGCTATGAGAGAAGCCTCACTGACTAATTGACCTTTTATTAGGTAAACTTAACTTCTAACTTTTACATAGAGAACAGATAATGACGCTACAGTTACATCTTAGTTACACCTTATTAACACACTCCATGATCGCGGCGAATGCTTCCATTTACCCCTTTCTCTCCCTCTCCCCTACCCTACTCCCTCGCTCCTCAATCCCCCTCTTTCTCTATTCTTTTCTCTCCCTCTACCCGTAGGATACTCCTACAATTTTTTTTTGGAAAATGGGAAAAAAGGAAGGGAAGGAGCTCATGGGACTGTACTAACCTAACATGACACATAATAGGAAGCATATAGGTTCCTCTCCAGGGTGGAGAGCCGAATACCGTTAATGTATTAAGTCTACACCTATCTTTAGTGACTAATGCATATTGATGTGTTGTGTAATTGGTTTGTTGACAATTTCTTGTACATTGTACTGTATCGGTCCATGTGGGCCTCCTTTTCTGTTATAAATAAAAAATTTAGAAAATAACGTCTACAAAATAGGGGATATATTTATTGAATTTTTATTATTAATTTTTTTTGGGGCGATATGCGATTTTTATTGTGACTGCGACGTTATGGCTGACACATCGGACACTTTTGACACTATTTTGGGACCATTGGCATTTATACAGCGATCAGTGCTATAAAAATGCACTGATTACTTAGTAAATGACACTGGCAGTGAAGGGGTTAACCACTAGGGGGCGATGGAGGGGTTAAGTGTGTCCTAGGGAGTGATTCTAACTGGGGGGGTTGGGCTTCAACACACATGACAGCGATCACTGCTCCCGATGACAGGGAGCAGTGATCTCTGTCAAGACACAAGGCAAAACGGGGAAATGCCGTGTTTAAATAGGCACTTCCACGTTCTGCGGCTCCGTGACACGATCGCTGGGAGACCGGCGGACTTGACGTCTGCCGGTCCTATGGGCACGGTCACGCTGTACGCGGCGGGCACGCGCTGGCCTGCTAGCCCCGCTTCTTAAAGGGGACGTACAGGTACGCCCATTTGCCCACTGCTGCCATTGTCTCGACGTATATCGGCGTGCAGCGGTCGGCAAGTGGTTAATATAACACTGGCAATATTTTACAGTATTTTGTCAGTGCCTTGACATGCTTCATATTGCAATACTGAGGAATGTCATAAGGAATACATAATGTCAAAGCTAAGAAACAGTAATGTCTCCGATAATGCTGATTTCTTCATTGAGCCTTGAAAAGTAGCCTACAAGCAGGTGCTTTGTTGGATTCCCAAGAATCTGGTAAATTATATCACAGTGAACCAAACCCCCAGGACCACATTGCTATATACCCTGGTATGTGCTCCAAGCCATGAAATTGGCCTCAGCAGCTCATTTTAAAGTGTAACTAAAGGCAAAACTTTTTTTTTTCATTTTGGATATAGTGGAGAAGGATTAGAACACTTGTCAGTTTGTATTGCTGTCTGTGGCCCCCATTAGGGCGCTCTAATGGAAAAAATGAAAGTATGTGTGAACCAGCCGCTGCATACATTGTGACAAACAATAACTAGTAAATAAGAAAAAAATGCAGCGCTAAAAGTATTAAAAATGTAGTGAGACAATAAAGTGGAGGGTGCTATACTAAAACAGTAAAGCATATATTCAAAAAAACATGGTAAAGTGAGATAAACAACCACTGTGTGAAATGTCCACATATGTCAAATGGATAATTCCAAACTCAAATTAATGAGAGAGACTAGCATGGACGAGTGAATATAATGTGAGTCTTGGAAAAACAAAGTCAATAATGCACGGTGTGGATCTGTAACTGTGAATCAACGACAGGGTGCAGAACTTCCGTAGCTGTAAACCAACATCACGATAAGGGACATTGAAAAGAAAACATCAGGAAGTAAGGAAAGGTGGGTACTCTTACCAGATGACGTGGACTCCACTGTTGTATGACATGGAGTCAATGGTGCATGAAGCCCAACTTGGGCTAAACAACGATATCCGGAACGGTGGAACCTCTGTCTCCCTTCTCGACCTCTCTGGTGGGATGAAGAAAGACCTCCAACTGGATATCGGCCAATGGACCTCGAGAGTGTATTCCAAGGAGAAACAGGGGACAAACTTGATCCAGACCCCGTGATGGAAGTGGACTACTGGAAAGCAGTTTTTTGCATCGGGATAATATGCAAATAAAAAATAAAAAGCTTCTGCATAGCGCAGGTAAACCAGGGATTTTTATTTCTAAAAATACCATACAAAAAATGGATAAAAGTGATCACAGTTAAAATAAACAAAGGCAGCGTGAGGAAGGGGAGATCGGCCGACGCGTTTCGACCAAGAGGGTCTTCAACAGGGGCATGAGCTTCCCCCTCCACGCTGCTCCTATATATAAATATCTAATCTAACAAGGTAACCCCTACAACCAATCGCAATGAGGCTAGAAAGGTCAGGTAATCCGGAACCAGAACCTGTTGACATCTAGACCAATCAAATTCATGAATAAAATGACCGGTGAGTGTAGGGTCCAATAGCGCAGTCTGACATTAAGACTTCTGCCTGAAGACAGCCCCACCACATGTCAAACATTAGTGAACCGTCCGGCGGGAAAAAGCCCGCCGGGCGTCACTTCCTAGTCATGTGATGTGAGAGGGCGGAGTCACGGCTCCCTGTCCCAATCATCAGACACCAAAAGGTGCACAGGATGGGAGAGGGCAGTCCCAGAAACCGGATCTTACCAGCTAGAGACCCGATCATGTGATCGGATCTATCACATGGCTGAAGACCTTCAGTGTGCTGATTAGCAATAGCAACAACAGACACTAGATGTCAGCACATAGCTGAAGACCTTCAATGTACTGATTAGTAATGACAACAACAGACACTAGATGTCAGCACCAAGGTAAATTAGTGCCAAAAAAATTGTGATGAACCAAAGACAAAAGAAAAAGCATAATGTTAACCAACACTAGGCAGCATTACCTGAATCGGACACTAGATGTCCCAAATAGATCCATATTAGTACATTTAGGATATACATAACAAAAAAGAAAAAGGATGTAAAAATATAAAAATATGTACAACAAGGCTGTTTGGTGATCTATTGGAAAAATAATCAATAAAATAAAATAAGTAATGAATTAAAATTTCCCAATATGTTATTGAAATAACAAATTAGGAAAAAAATAAAGAATTAATGAATAGTATATAAAGGAAAACTAATAAACAAAAAATAGTGATAATAATGACACAATGCTGAAACAGCGAAAAAGGGGAAGTGAGACCCCCATGGCCTAATAGGGACATATGAAATGGACAAGCAGAAATGAAGAAGTTGTATGTGAAAGGTGCATAACTACTAAGATGTGTTGATAAACGAGTTGAGGTCCCACTCCACGTTCATCCCAAATGGAAAGTAGGACCTCAACTCATAGATCCAGTAAGTTTTGAGGCGAGATACGCCTCGTAATCGTGATTCACCCCTCCAATGTGGGACAAATCTATCTATGACCTGGAAGAGGGTGCCTGAAGGATCCCTATTGTGGTATTGTAAATAGTGTCTCAGTACCGTATGTTTGCTCTTTCCCCCTTTAATGCCGGTAATATGCTCATTGACACGAATGGAGAATGTCCTGATGGTACGGCCGACATATTGTTTTTGACAGGGACATGTTATCAAATAAACAATATATTGAGAAGCACATGTGGCAAACTCCTTCATATGGTATACACGAGACGTTACTGTTGATGTAAAGGATAATACCTTTTGTCTGCCTGCACTGTTGTGATGGCATACGTTGCACTTACGGCAAGGGTAAAAACCCTTTCGGTCTTGGAAAAAGGATATCTTTTTGGGTGGGTCAATCACATTAGGGGCAATCTGCAATTGAATGGATCGAGCACCTCTAAAGATCACTGGGGCTCGTTCGGGAAGAGCAGGACCCAGTAGCCTATCGTTCAGAAGCACCCTCCAATGTTTCTTGAGGATGTTTTTGACCTGTTTAGACTGTATAGAGTGAGTAGTAGTAAAGACCCACCTATATCTAGAGTCTGAGGTATTTTTGGGACGCTCCATCAATGTGGCAGTTCTCTCTACAGCCAAAACTGCATTGATCTCCTCATCCAAATGGTCTGATCAATAACTCTTTTCAAGGAATCTTTTCTTGAGCAACTGTGATTGGGCTAAGAAATCTGATGTTCTACTACAGTTGCGGCGTAGCCTAAGAAATTGGCCACGTGGAATTGCTTTAAGCCATTGTTCTTGATGGCAACTCTCGACCGGAATGTACCCATTCTGGTCGGTGGGTTTAAAATAGGTTTTAAATTCAAAGTGGTCTTCCATGGCCACAATCTCTAAATCGAGGAAATGGACATAAGAGGAGCTAGCCTCATAGCTTAGGGAAATACCCCTATCGTTGGAGTTTAGGAAGGTCATATAGTCATCCAGGGACTGGCGGTCACCATCCCATAGGAGGATGTTGTCTATGTACCTGGCCCAGAGGACTAACTCCGGCCTCCGGTCAACATAGACGACATCCTCCTCCCATTGTGCCATAAAAAGATTGGCGAGGCTGGGCGCGAATTTAGCGCCCATAGCCACGCCTCTCTTCTGTAGAAAGAACTGGTTCTGAAACCAGAAGTAGTTGTGCCGAGTGGCAAAACGTAACAGTTGCATAATAAAATTACGCTTTAGGGGAGGGAGTTGAGAATCCCTGGACAGGAAACTCTCGACAGCATCGAACCCAAGCCGATGGGGTATGCACGTATAAAGTACCGCCACATCGGCTGTAGCAAGGAGCATCCCTTTTTTAAAAGGCGTAGATTGTAAAAGTTTAATAGTGTCCCTCGTATCCTTTAACCACTTCAGCCCCGGAAGGATTTACCCCCTTCCTGACCAGAGCACTTTTTACAATTCGGCACTGCGTCGCTTTAACTGCTAATTGCGCGGTCATGCAATGGTGTACCCAAACGGAATTTGCGTCCTTTTCTTCCCACAAATAGAGCTTTCTTTTGATGGTATTTGATCACCTCTGCCGTTTTTATTTTTTGCGCTATACACGGAAAAAGACCGAAAATTTTGAAAAAAAATGATATTTTCTACTTTTTGTTCTAAAAAAAATCCAATAAACTCAATTTTAGTCATACATTTAGGCCAAAATGTATTCGGCCACATGTCTTTGGTAAAAAAAATGTCAATAAGTGTATATTTATTGGTTTGCGCAAAAGTTATAGCGTCTACAAACTAGGGTACATTTTCTGGAATTTACACAGCCTTTAATTTATGACTGCCTATGTCGTTTCTTGAGGTGCTAAAATGGCAGGGCAGTACAAAACCCCCACAAATGACCCCATTTTGGAAAGTAGACACCCCAAGGAATTTGCTGAGAGGCATGTTGAGCCCATTGAATATTCATTTTTTTTGTCCCAAGTGATTGAATAATGACAAAAAAAAAAAAATTACAAAAAGTTGTCACTAAATGATATATTGCTCACACAGGCCATGGGCATATGTGGAATTGCACCCCAAAATACATTTAGCTGCTTCTCCTGAGTACGGGGATACCACATGTGTGGGACTTTTTGGGAGCCTAGCCGCGTACGGGGCCCCGAAAACCAATCACTGCCTTCAGGATTTCTAAGGGCGTACATTTTTGATTTTACTCCTCACTACCTATCACAGTTTTGAAGGCCATAAAATGCCCAGATGACATAAAACCCCCCCAAATGACCCCATTTTGGAAAGTAGACACCCCAAGCTATTTGCTTTGAGGCATGTTGAGTCCATGGAATGTTTTATATTTTGACACAAGTTGCGGGAAAGTGACAAATTTTTTTTTTTTTTTTTTTTTTGCACAAAGTTGTCACTAAATGATATATTGCTCACACAGGCCATGGGCATATGTGGAATTGCACCCCAAAATACATTTAGCTGCTTCTCCTGAGTATGGGGATACCACATGTGTGGGACTTTTTGGGAGCCTAGCCGCGTACGGGACCCCGAAAACCAATCACTGCCTTCAGGATTTCTAAGGGCGTACATTTTTGATTTTACTCCTCACTGCCTATCACAGTTTCGGAGGCCATGGAATGCCCAGGTGGCACAACCCCCCCCAAATGACCCCATTTTGGAAAGTAGACACCCCAACCTATTTGCTGAGAGGCATGGTGAGTATTTTGCAGCTCTCATTTGTTTTTGAAAATAAAGAAAGACGAGAAAAAAAAAATTTTTTTTTCTTTTTTCAATGTTCAAAACTTTGTGACAAAAAGTGAGGTCTGCAAAATACTCACTATACCTCTCATCAAATAGCTTGGGGTGTCTACTTTCCAAAATGGGGTCATTTGGGGGGTTTTTTTGCCACCTGGGCATTCCATGGCCTCCGAAACTGTGATAGGCAGTGAAGAGTGAAATCAAAAATTTACGGCCTTAGAAAGCCTGAAGGCGGTGCTTGGTTTTCGGGGTCCCGTACGCGGCTAGGCTCCCAAAAAGTCTCACACATGTGGTATCCCCGTACTCAGGAGAAGCAACAGAATGTATTTTGGGGTGTAATTTCACATATTCCCATGGCATGTTTGAGCAATATATCATTTAGTGACAACTTTGCGCAAAAAAAAATAAAAAAAATAAAAAATTGTCTCTTTCCCGCAACTTGTGTCACAATATAAATTATTCCATGGACTCAACATGACTCTCAGCAAATAGCTTGGGGTGTCTACTTTCCAAAATGGGGTCATTTGGGGGGGTTTTGAACTGTCCTGGCATTTTATGCACAACATCTAGAAGCTTATGTCACACATCACCCACTCTTCTAACCACTTGAAGACAAAGCCCTTTCTGACACTTATTGTTTACATAAAAAAATAAATTTTTTTTGCAAGAAAATTACTTTGAACCCCCAAACATTATATATTTTTTTTAAAGCAAATGCCCTACAGATTAAAATGGTAGGTGTTTCATTTTTTTTTTTCACACAGTATTTGCGCAGCGATTTTTCAAACGCATTTTTTGGGGAAAAAACACACTTTTTTACATTTTAATGCACTAAAACACACTATATTGCCCAAATGTTTGATGAAATAAAAAAGATGATCTTAGGCCGAGTACATGGATACCAAACATGACATGCTTTAAAATTGCGCACAAACGTGCAGTGGCGACAAACTAAATACATTTTTAAAAGCCTTTACAGGTTACCACTTTAGATTTACAGAGGAGGTCTACTGCTAAACTTACTGCCCTCGATCTGACCTTCGCGGCGATACCTCACATGCATGGTGCAATTGCTGTTTACATTTGACGCCAGACCGACGCTTGCGTTCGCCTTAGCGCGAGAGCAGGGGGGACAGGGGTGCTTTTTTTTTTTTTTTTTTTTTTTTTTTTTCTTCATTATTATTATTTTTTTATCTTATTTTTAAACTGTTCCTTTCATTTTTTTTTTTTAAATCATTTTTATTGTTATCTCAGGGAATGTAAATATCCCCTATCATAGCAATAGGTAGTGACAGGTACTCTTTTTTGCAAAAATTGGGGTCTATTAGACCCTAGATTTCTCCTCTGCCCTCAAAGCATCTGACCACACCAAGATCGGTGTGATAAAATGCTTTCCCAATTTCCCAATGGCGCTGTTTACATCCGGCGAAATCTAAGTCATAAAATGCTCGTAGCTTCCGGTTTCTTAGGCCATAGAGATGTTTGGAGCCACTCTGGTCTCTGATTAGCTCTATGGTCAGCTGGCTGAATCACCGGCTGCATTTTCAGGTTCCCTGTTGAGACAGGAGAGCCAGAGAAAAACACGGAAGACGTTGGGGGGGGGCATTCCCTCCCACTGCTTGTAAAAGCAGTCTAGAGGCTAATTAGCCGCTAGGATTGCTTTTACATGAAAGCCGACCGCTGGCTGAAAAGAATGATACCAAGATGATACCTAAACCTGCAGGCATCATTCTGGTATAACCACTCAAAGTCGTGAATGGCGTACCTGAAGACAAAAAAATGGTTAACAATAAAGCACAGTAAACGGTAAAGTATAAAAAATTGCATACCTGAAAAACAAACATGATAAAACATAATAACAATAAAACATTGCAGAATAGAATACAGTAAAAAAGAGCAGAACAATAGAGAGAGAGAATAGAGAGAGAAAGAACAATAAAACGACAACTATTTTTTTTTTTTTTTATATTTTTGTATGTGTTTTTTTTTTTTTTTTTTTGTAACTAACTTTTATAACTGTAACCGGTTCCAGGTTCGGGTCTCTCAAAATGCGATGGCATCTTGGGAGACCCTGTGAAAGTGTGCCTAGTCTGTGCAGTGCTGTACCCTACGCTAATAGTCAACTAGTGCATGGTAGCGTTCAAAATATTCACCAATGCAAAGACCAGGATTGTCAGGACAGGAGGGACAATAATAGCGGGTGTCACGCCTATATCCGCGCTTGCTGCAGACACAACATCTTTTTTGGGGGGGTTCGCTGGGTAGGGGTACTCGGGAGGACATAAAGAAAATGCCTCTCATGCAGCCGACTGCATTTGGTTGGGGATGTGAATGGGGGAAGTACGGGCGCTGCAGAAGCGGTGGGTTCCCAATTAGGATTGGCGAATGCAGCAGGAAGGGCACTATGGGCACGACGGGCCTGTGTTTGTCTTTTTGGTGGCAGCGGGACATTACTTGTGCTTGCCACCTCACCAGCTTGAACTGCACTTATGGGACTCGCCACGTCACCAAGTGTTACTGCAGTGCTGGTTTGACTACGACCGGGGTGTACTAGGCCGCTGGCGCTTGCCAGTTCACCAAAACGCTACCAAAAAAACTGTTAGCGATCGCAGGGATCAGGCCTGACACTGCGAACGCTGCAGTTATGCGTTTAGTGTTCTGTAAGTGACAGTGATCGATCGATACTGCACTTGGGTGGGCTGGGCTGGGCCGGGCGGAGGGGCAAAACGCAGGTGCTAGCAGGTATCTGGGCTGATCCCGCTAACACTGCGTTTGTGGGAACCCTAAACTGCTGGGGACGCTAGTATAGATCTGATCAGATCAGATATTGATCCGTTCATATACTATACCACTAAGGGAGGCGTATGCTGCGTGCGTGGGTGTTAGCGGTACTGGCGCTAATCTGACGCTGCCTGGGGCTGGTGCTTGCCAGTTCACCAAAACGCTACCAAAAAAACTGTTAGCGATCGCAGGGATCAGGCCTGACTCTGCGAACGCTGCAGTTATGCGTTTAGTGTTTTGTAAGTGACAGTGATCGATTGATACTGCACTTGGGTGGGCTGGGCCGGGCGGACGGGAAAAACGCAGGTGCTAGCAGGTATCTGGGCTGATCCCGCTAACACTGCGTTTTCGGGAACCCTAAACTGCTGGGGACGCTAGTATAGATCTGATTGGATCAGATATTGATCCGTACAGATATTATACCACTAAGGGAGGCGTATGCTGCGTGCGTGGGTGTTAGCGGTACTGGCGCTAATCTGACGCTGCCTGGGGCGACGCATATCACCGCCGGGCGATCAGGGGGCTAAACCTTTATTCGGTAATAAACGGCGGGTGCCCTGACACTATAAAAAATAAACGAACTAACCAGCGTCACCCGTAACAGTTATACGGTGATCAGTGGTGAAAGGGTTAACTAGGGGGCAATCAAGGGGTTAAAACATTTATTAGGTAGTATATGGGGGTCCCTGTCGCTATAAAACGCTGACGGCGAACCTAAATATTTATGTCCCTAACTAGCGTCACCAGCGACACTAATACAGCGATCAGAAAAATGATCGCTTAGCAACACTGGTGACGGGGGGTGATCAAGGGGTTAAAACTTTATTAGGGGGGGTTAGGAGGGTATCCTAGACCTAAAGGGGGCCTAACACTCACTGCCCTAACACACTAACTGTCACAAACTGACACCAATACAGTAATCAGAAAAAAAAAATAAAAATAAAAAAAAACCTGCTTGGTGTCAGTTTGTGACAGGGGGGAGGGGTGATTGGGGGGGATCGGGGGGGGGATCGGGGTGTAATGTGTGCCTGGCATGTTCTACTGTGTGTGTGTGTGTTGTGCACTCACATTACAGTCTTCTCTCCTCGGCCCGGAACGGAAAATACCGAGCCGAGGAGAGATGACATCATTTCCTCTGCCTCTGTGTACAATACAGAGGCAGGGAAATGATCCCATTGGCTGGGAGCGATCGCGAGGGGGGGGGCCACGAATGGATGGCCTCCCCCTCACCACCGATCGCCGGGGGACATTTGTCGACCGCCGCAGGCACCGGGGGGGGGTCCGATCGGACCCCCCACCCGCGGGCAGGCAGGGACGTACAGGTAAGCCCTTATGCCTGCCCGTGCCGCTCTGTCGACGTACATCTGTGTGCGGCGGTCGGCAAGTGGTTAAGTACGAAGCGGTAGATCGAACCAATGGTTGTAAATAGTGGTCCACATATTTACCGATACGGGCTTGACCGAGTTAATCCCGCTGACTATGGGTCGGCCAGGGGGATTGACTGGGTCCTTGTGGACCTTGGGAAGATAATAAATTGTAGGGATACGAGGAGCCAAGGGGACCAAAAAACTTTTTTCTTTTTTGTTCAGAATCCCTAAAGAAAAACCCTCATTAACAAGATGCAACAGCTCTTTTTTGTAAACAGTGGTAGGTCATTAGGAATGACACTATAAGTATCAGTATCACTCAACAGTCTGTACATTTCCTTGAGATAATTAGCTTTAGATTTTAAGATTTTTCCTTTTGCACAACATTTCAAGTCCCTTTTTAACCTCAGGTTTAATATATACCCTTTTTTTATTGAGGGATAATTTTTCAAGGTCTTCCAGCACAAGGTTTTTAAACACCTGTACTGAGGGGGCCAGAGATCCAGGGGGATTGAATAAAGAGGGATTACACAATCCCGAGTGTAAGACAGTCCTCGATTCGGACGTGGTAGCCGAAATTCGAGGAGTAATATTCTCCATCTGGAGAGGTAAAATAGTTTGAGCCAGAAAGTGTCTCTGGACACGAATTTTTTGCGTGTATTTAAGAACATCAATAAAGGTGGAGAACCTATTAAGGGGTCTGGGAGGAACGAACTTTAGTCCTTTGTCAAGGACTGTTTTTTCTGCCTTGGTCAAAGTACAGGAACTGAGATTAAAAATGCCTGTATTCCCTAGGTCCTTTTCCTCTTTGCCTTGGACCCTCCACCCCCCTCTGGTCCCTCTCTTCCTTCTGAATTTCTTGGGTACCCTTCCCCAGCTCTCTGAAAACCCGAAGGTTGGGTGGGACCCAAGTAATTGGAATAGTGGGGTGTTCTATTGTAAGAATCCACATCCCTATCATAATGTGGGTATGGATCTGAACAATTACCATAAGAATCATTATCGTAAAGTGGAGCAAAATGGTTATTGGTATGAACCGGAGTATGGTAACCATAGTCCGGACCATACTGCGATCTTTGACCGTTAGGTCCATAATTTCCATTTAGAGGAGGGCCTCTGGAATGATGCCTGTATTGAGAATCTGCTGAAGGATTATTATACTGGCCTCTTCCTCTCCCTCTAGGTCCACCACCTCCTCGCATATGCGGGGTAGGTGGAAGGAGAGGAGGGGGGGGGAGGTCCCTAGGGGGTTGGGACGGCAACGGTCTGGGTCCTGGTCTATTGGACCCGGAACGTTTATGTCCTTGTACCTGGGGAGGTTCATAAGTTAATCTCCTATTTTGATGTGCAACTACAGAAATGGAGGTGTCTCCAGAAGGAGGGTCACTATTGGCAGAGGGAATATTCAAATTCTTTTTTTGCCAATCGTATACCAAGTTAGAAGTGTAATCAGTAAAATCCCTATTATATTTTTTTTGTTTTTTATTTCTTTGTTCTTTTTCTTCCCTTTCGAGAATACTTTTCAAATTAGTGGACAAGGAAATATACTCCGCTGTACTTTTGTGTGGTATCAACTTGTCTCGAAGATCTTTAATTTCTGAATCTATCAGAGACAACTTGACACTTTTCTTGTCCACTAAGAACTGTAAAAGTTTTAACCCGGTTTCGTTAAAGTATTTGAACCAGGATTCGAGATCTGGCTCGTCTTGTTGGGGATGGATGTCCCACCTGAGGCCTCTGGGGTCCATCCGTTCTTTGATGTACTGTTCGAGGAAAGCTTTATCCCATTGGAGATGTATTTCACTCACCATCAGGTTTTTAAGCCTGATGAACATCCCACTCATCTCTGTGTCAGGGTCAGTATTAACAAACACCCCATCTGTATTCAGAGATCTAGACGTTCTGTACTCGAACACATCCATCTTAATATCAGTGATGAAAAATGAAGACTATAAAAGAAAAGGGGGAAGGAAAAGCAGCTGTGTATAAAAGTCGAAAAAATACAAAAGAAAGTATGGAAACACTGCGCTCTAATGGAAAAAATTAAAGTATGTGTGAACCAGCGGCTGCATACATTGTGACAAACAATATAACTAGTAAATAAGAAAAAAATGCAGCGCTAAAAGTATTAAAAATGTAGTGAAACAATAAAGTGGAGGGTGCTATACTAAAAGAGTAAAGCATATAT
This sequence comes from Lithobates septentrionalis, assembly GCA_037952835.1. Classification (NCBI taxonomy): domain Eukaryota; kingdom Metazoa; phylum Chordata; class Amphibia; order Anura; family Ranidae; genus Lithobates; species Lithobates septentrionalis. Next base: position 46,165 of record JBBDGP010004954.1, read on the forward strand.
TCAAAAAAACATGGTAAAGTGAGATAAACAACCACTGTGTGAAATGTCCACATATGTCAAATGGATAATTCCAAACTCAAATTAATGAGAGAGACTAGCATGGACGAGTGAATATAATGTGAGTCTTGGAAAAACAAAGTCAATAATGCACGGTGTGGCTCTGTAACTGTGAATCAACGACAGGGTGCAGAACTTCCGTAGCTGTAAACCAACATCACGATAAGGGACATCTAAAAGAAAACATCAGGAAGTAAGGAAAGGTGGGTACTCTTACCAGATGACATGGACTCCACTGTCGTATGACATGGAGTCAATGGTGCATGAAGCCCAACTTGGGCTAAACAACAATATCCGGAACGGTGGAACCTCTGTCTCCCTTCTCGACCTCTCTGGTGGGATGAAGAAAGACCTCCAACTGGATATCGACCAATGGACCTCGAGAGTGTATTCCAAGGAGAAACAGGGGACAAACTTGATCCAGACCCCGTGATGGAAGTGGACTACTGGAAAGCAGTTTCTTGCATCGGGATAATATGCAAATAAAAAATAAAAAGCTTCTGCATAGCGCAGGTGAACCAGGGATTTTTATTTCTAAAAATACCATACAAAAAATGGATAAAAGTGATCACAGTTAAAATAAACAAAGGCAGCGTGAGGAAGGGATGATCGCCCGACGCGTTTCGACCAAGAGGGTCTTCAACAGGGGCATGAGCTTCCCCCTCCACGCTGCTCCTATATATAAATATCTAATCTAACAAGGTAATCCCTACAACCAATCGCAATGAGGCTAGAAAGGTCAGGTAATCCGGAACCAGAACCTGTTGACATCTAGACCAATCAAATTCATGAATAAGATGACCGGTGAGTGTAGGGTCCAATAGCGCAGTCTGACATTAAGACTTCTGCCTGAAGACAGCCCCACCACATGTCAAACATTAGTGAACCGTCCGGCGGGAAAAAGCCCGCCGGGCGTCACTTCCTAGTCATGCGATGTGAGAGGGCGGAGTCACGGCTCCCTGTCCCAATCATCAGACACCAAAAGGTGCACAGGATGGGAGAGGGCAGTCCCGGAAACCGGATCTCACCAGCTAGAGACCCGATCATGTGATCGGATCTATCACATGGCTGAAGACCTTCAGTGTGCTGATTATCAATAGCAACAACAGACACTAGATGTCAGCACATAGCTGAAGACCTTCAATGTACTGATTAGTAATGACAACAACAGACACTAGATGACAGCACCAAGGTAAATTAGTGCCAACAAATTGTGATGAACCAAAGACAAAAGAAAAAGCATAATGTTAACCAACACTAGGCAGAATTACCTGAATCAGACACTAGATGTCCCAAATAGATCCATATTAGTACATTTAGGATATACATAACAATAAAGAAAAAGGATGTAAAAATATAAAAATATGTACAAGGCTGTTGGGTGATCTATTGGAAAAATAATCAATAAAATAAAATAAGCTAATAAGCTAATTATCTCATGGAAATGTACAGACTGTTGAGTGATACTGATACTTATAGTGTCATTCCTAATGACCCTACCACTGTTTACAAAAAAGAGCTGTTGCATCTTGTTAATGAGGGTTTTTCTTTAGGGATTCTGAACAAAAAAGAAAAAAGTTTTTTGGTCCCCTTGGCTCCTCGTATCCCTACAATTTATTATCTTCCCAAGGTCCACAAGGACCCAGTCAACCCCCCTGGCCGACCCATAGTCAGCGGGATTGACTCGGTCACAGCCCGTATCGGTAAATATGTGGACCACTATTTACAACCATTGGTTCGATCTACCGCTTCGTACTTAAAGGATACGAGGGACACTATTAAACTTTTAGAATCTACGCCTTTTAAAAAAGGGATGCTCCTTGCTACAGCCGATGTGGCGGCACTTTATACGTGCATACCCCATCGGCTTGGATTCGATGCTGTCGAGAGTTTCCTGTCCAGGGATTCTTAACTCCCTCCCCTACAGCGTAATTTTATTATGCAACTGTTACGTTTTGCCACTCGGCACAACTACTTCTGGTTTCAGAACCAGTTCTTTCTACAGAAGAGAGGCGTGGTTATGGGCGCTAAATTCGCGCCCAGCCTCGCCAATCTTTTTATGGCACAATGGGAGGAGGATGTCGTCTATGTTGACCGGAGGCCGGAGTTAGTCCTCTGGGCCAGGTACATAGACGACATCCTCCTTCCTAAACTCCAACGATAGGGGTATTTCCCTAAGCTATGAGGCTAGCTCCATGAATTTGAAATTTGAATTTAAAACCTATTTTAAACCCACCGACCAGAATGGGTACATTCCGGTCGAGAGTTGCCATCAAGAACAATGGCTTAAAGCAATTCCACGTGGCCAATTTCTTAGGCTACGCCGCAACTGTAGTAGAACATCAGATTTCTTAGCCCAATCACAGTTGCTCAAGAAAAGATTCCTTGAAAAGGGTTATGGATCAGACCATTTGGGTGAGGAGATCAATGCAGTTTTGGCTGTAGAGAGAACTGCCACATTGATGGAGCGTTCCAAAAATACCTCAGACTCTAGATATAGGTGGGCCTTTACTACTACTCACTCTATACAGTCTAAACAGGTCAAAAACATCCTCAAGAAACATTGGAGGGTGCTTCTGAACGATAGGCTACTGGGTCCTGCTCTTCCCGAACGAGCCCCAGTGATCTTTAGAGGTGCACGATCCATTCAGGTGCAGATTGCCCCTAATGTGATTGACCCACCCAAAAAGATATCCTTTTTCCAAGACCGAAAGGGTTTTTACCCTTGCCGTAAGTGCAACGTATGCCATCACAACAGTGCAGGCAGACAAAAGTGATAACATGTCCCTGTCAAAAACAATATGTCGGCCGTACCATCAGGACATTCTCCATTCGTGTCAATGAGCATATTACCGGCATTAAAGGGGGAAAGAGCAAACATACGGTACTGAGACACTATTTACAATACCACAATAGGGATCCTTCAGGCACCCTCTTCCAGGTCATAGATAGATTTGTCCCACATTGGAGGGGTGAATCACGATTACGAGGCGTATCTCGCCTCGAAACTTACTGGATCTACGTGTTGAGGTCCTACTTTCCGTTTGGGATGAACGTGGAGTGGGACCTCAACTCGTTTATCAACACATCTTAGTAGTTATGCACCTTTCACATACAACTTCTTCATTTCTGCTTGTCCATTTCATATGTCCCTATTAGGCCATGGGGGTCTCACTTCCCCTTTTTCGCTGTTTCAGCATTGTGTCATTATTATCACTATTTTTTGTTTATTAGTTTTCCTTTATATACTATTCATTAATTCTTTATTTTTTTCTTAATTTGTTATTTCAATAACATATTGGGAAATTTTAATTCATTACTTATTTTATTTTATTGATTATTTTTCCAAAAGATCACCCAACAGCCTTGTTGTACATATTTTTATATTTTTACATCCTTTTTCTTTATTGTTATGTATATCCTAAATGTACTAATATGGATCTATTTGGGACATCTAGTGTCCGATTCAGGTAATGCTGCCTAGTGTTGGTTAACATTATGCTTTTTCTTTTGTCTTTGGTTCATCACAATTTGTTGGCACTAATTTACCTTGGTGCTGACATCTAGTGTCTGTTGTTGTCATTACTAATCAGTACATTGAAGGTCTTCAGCTATGTGCTGACATCTAGTGTCTGTTGTTGCTATTGCTAATCAACACACTGAAGGTCTTCAGCCATGTGATAGATCCGATCACATGATCGGGTCTCTAGCTGGTGAGATCCGGTTTCCGGGACTGCCCTCTCCCATCCTGTGCACCTTTTGGTGTCTGATGATTGGGACAGGGAGCCGTGACTCTGCCCTCTCACATCACATGACTAGGAAGTGACGCCCGGCGGGCTTTTTCCCGCTGGACGGTTCACTAATGTTTGACATGTGGTGGGGCTGTCTTCAGGCAGAAGTCTTAATGTCAGACCTGACCTTTCTAGCCTCATTGCGATTGGTTGTAGGGGTTACCTTGTTAGATTAGATATTTATATATAGGAGCAGCGTGGAGGGGGAAGCTCATGCCCCTGTTGAAGACCCTCTTGGTCGAAACGCGTCGGGCGATCTCCCCTTCCTCACGCTGCCTTTGTTTATTTTAACTGTGATCACTTTTATCCATTTTTTGTATGGTATTTTTAGAAATAAAAATCCCTGGTTTACCTGCGCTATGCAGAAGCTTTTTATTTTTTATTTGCATATTATCCCGATGCAAGAAACTGCTTTCCAGTAGTCCACTTCCATCACGGGGTCTGGATCAAGTTTGTCCCCTGTTTCTCCTTGGAATACACTCTCGAGGTCCATTGGTCGATATCCAGTTGGAGGTCTTTCTTCATCCCACCAGAGAGGTCGAGAAGGGAGACAGAGGTTCCACCGTTCCGGATATCGTTGTTTAGCCCAAGTTGGGCTTCATGCACCATTGACTCCATGTCATACAACAGTGGAGTCCACGTCATCTGGTAAGAGTACCCACCTTTCCTTACTTCCTGATGTTTTCTTTTCAATGTCCCTTATCGTGATGTTGGTTTACAGCTACGGAAGTTCTGCACCCTGTCGTTGATTCACAGTTACAGAGCCACACCGTGCATTATTGACTTTGTTTTTCCAAGACTCACATTATATTCACTCGTCCATGCTAGTCTCTCTCATTAATTTGAGTTTGGAATTATCCATTTGACATATGTGGACATTTCACACAGTGGTTGTTTATCTCACTTTACCATGTTTTTTTGAATATATGCTTTACTCTTTTAGTATAGCACCCTCCATTTTATTGTTTCACTACATTTTTAATACTTTTAGCGCTGCATTTTTTTCTTATTTGCATTTTAAAAGGGAAAAAAATGATAGATAGATAGATAGATAGATAGATAGATAGATAGATAGATAGATAGATAGATATAAATATATATATATATATATATATATATATATATATATATATATATATATATATAAATGTATACATTTTATTTACAGTAAAATTATTTTTAAAGCTTCCAGATTCTGATAAGTCCACGGCCAGCAGACCTCCACAAACATTAGGCAAGGGTTGCGGTGATGAGGCTCCATTTTTTTTTTTTTTTGCGAAGGTGCTGTACCTCCCTAAAATCCATACTAGACTCAAAAGGTCTGGTACACGTTTTGGGGGAGACGCTACACAATTTTTTTTTGTCATTATTGCTGTATGATGTGCTACAGCAAAAATGACACAGAGAAGAAGAATAAGTTTACTGTACAATTACTCATAAAAACCAATAAAATATTGAACATAAGTAAAAAAAAAAAAAAAAGCATACACACCCCTCCAAAGTTCACCCACACTTAAGGTCTCCTATATATTTTGGGGCCTGTTTGCCATTTTTTGCTTTGGTAAATGTTCCCTAGGGCAATCCTCCCCCATGCAATTATTTTGGTACCCATTAACCCAGAAAATGGGCATTTTAATTTGACAGATTCAGCTCACATTGATTTCAATAGGATTCAGGTTTAGGATCTGAACTTCTTTGAAGTTGATCCTACCCAGCCTGAACCAGGGGCGGATCCAGAGTCTAGTCTCGGGGGGGGCACTAAAAAAATAAAAATTTTTGCGGGCAGTTTATCGGGGAAATGGCTGGTGCTGGCGCTTCAATCATCCCGACACCATGGTTGTTATGGTGTCAGGATGACTGAAGCACATTATTTCTATTATTACATTGTAATATAAAATGAAATCGTTCAACTCACCATAATGCAGAATCGGTGGGAGCACTTGCCACCAGATGCGGATTGTCACTTGCCACCGTCGCCTGTCACCAGATGCAGATTGCCATGTCGCCCAGCTGCTCGCCCGCTCTCTCATGTGTCCGCGGAGCTTCACACCCACTCACTAACAGAGGCGCCCGGTAGCCTGGCCTGCCCGTGGAACCGCCCGCTCTCTCACCCGTGGAGCCGCATGCCCGCCAACTCACTCACCCGCATTCTTGAGGGGATGGGGGAATTGCCCCGTTGACCCCCCCTGGATCCGCCCCTGGCCTGAACTGAACCCAGACCACTTAGGTTCATCACTAGTTGTACAGCTGTGGCATACAACCACGGGTGCTCATTCCACAGGTGGCCAATGGGATGCACAATTTATCTACCCAAGGGTTTCTTTAGCACTGATCAATGAAGGCTCAACACAAGGACAAGTTCTGGTGAAAAAGGACTAACACAATCATAAAGAACCCAACTTGGGTGTGTAGCACAGTAAAGCCATTGGCTCACGCTGCTGTCAATCACAGCCAGTAAGCCAATGAGGAGATAGAGAGAGGGCGGGGCCGAGCCACAGGAAACACTGCACAGAGCAAGTGAGTTTGTTATTTTAAAAAAATGTTGACCTTCATATCTGTTTAACCTCTTCACAACCGCGCTACAGACGAATGATGGCTACAGTGCGGTCACACATTTCCAGGAGGGCATCTAGTGACGTTCTCCTGTGATCGCACGTCCCGTGTGCCCCCTGCGGCACGCATCGGAAGGGATCTGTGATCGCTGTGCCCTTTGGACACAGCTGATCACAGATCAGGGTAAAGAGCCAATCACAGTGGCTCTTTACCATGTGATCAGCTGTGTCCAATCACAGCTAATAACAGTGTAAACAGGATTTGGCAGTTATCAGCAGTCTTCTCCTCACGCTGACAGCATGTGAGGAGAATAGAGCTGGTAAGTAGCAATTCACACAGGGGGCATCTACACCGATAATCAGGGCACTGATCATCAGTGTCCTGATGATCAGTGGAGCCCCAACAGCGCCCATCAGTGCTGCCAATCAGTGCCCTTCAGTGCTACCTGTCAGTGCTCGTCAGTGCTCCCTGTCAGTGCCTATCAGTGCCATCTATCAGTGCCACTGATCAGTACAGCCCCATCAGTGCCGCCTCATCAGTGCCCATCAATGCCTCCTCATCAATGCCCATCAGTGCCTCCTCATCAGTGCCCATCAGTGCCTCCTCATCAGTGCCCATCAGTGCCATCTCATCAGTGCCGCCTCATCAGTGCCCATGAATGCAGCCTCATCAGTGCCCATCAGTGCCTCCTCATCAATGCCCATCAGTGCCTCCTCATCAGTGCCCATCAGTGCCTCCTCATCAATGCCCATCAGTGCCATCTCATCAGTGCCTCCTCATCAGCGCCTCCTCATCAGTGCCCATCAGTTCCCATCAGTGCCTCCTCATCAGTGCCCATCAGTGCCTCCTCATCAGTGCCCATCAGTGCCTCCTCATCAGTGCCCATCAGTGCCCCCTCATCAGTGCCCATCAGTGCCTCCTCATCAGTGCCCATCAGTGCCTCCTCATCATTCCCCCCTCTTTAGTGCCCATCAGTGCTGCCTCATCAGCGCACATCAGTGAAGGAGGGCAGGAAGGGGGTGAAAGTGCCCGGTAGGCAAGTGGTTAATTTGTTCTGCCAATTGGAATGATTGAACACCCAAGTGTTTGACATGCTTATTGAGAAAGTGATTTTAGATGCTGGAACACTCCTCCCTAAACGCGCTGGCCCTAGGGTTTTTTTCCCTGCCTCTAAACGCCTGTGAATGCTTATGTGTGCATGGACACATAGGCTAACAGTATGGGGCATTTAAAAAAAAAAGTGAAGCGCCTCTAAAAGTTTAAAGTGTCCTGCATGAGGCCAAATAGCTATACTGCTTCATTGAGTTCCAAACCTCTACTCTATAGAATATGGTTTTCCTACCATTCACTGATAATAGTCAAAAAGCCTGGAACAGCTGACTGAAGTCAAGCCATCAGACAGTTGCAAATCAGTGGTCTTGCTATCAGACGAGTATTTTTTGGTTGGATTTTAAACACACAAAAACTAAATATAATAACATAATGTATGTGTGAAAGCTCTGTATAATCATTATATTATATGTTACATCACCTTCTCTAACATTTACAATACGGTAAGATTTTACTGTGGAAGTTAAAAGATACAGAGCCCCAAATACCAATCCATTGGCTACATAGTGAAATTTTTCCAATACTTCTAAATGGGTAAAAAAAAATTTTTTCGCATTGGACCAATACGTTTACAATGCAGATGTGTCATACACACCCCCCTCTATGATATCTTACAATACGGTAAGATTTTACTGATTTTACATTTTAATTATGTCACTATGTAGCCAATGGGTTGGTATTTGGGGCTCTGTATCTTTATATTTCCACAGTAAAATCTTACCGTATTGTAAGATATCATAGAGGGGGGTGTGTATGACACATCTGCATTGTAAACGTATTGGTCCAATAGGAAAAAATTTTTTTTAACCCAATTTGAAATATTGCACTTATGTCACCCTGTAGCCAATGGGTTGATATTTGGGGCTCTGTATCTTTAAATCTCCACAGTAAAATTTAACCGTATTGTAAGATATCATAGAGGGGGGTGTGTATGACACATTTGCATTGTAAACGTATTGGTCCAATGGGAGAATTGGTTTTGAACCCAATTTGAAATATTGCAATTATGTCACTATGTAGCCAATGGGTTGGTATTTGGGGCTCTGTATCTTTAAATTTCCACAGTAAAATCTTACCGTATTGTAAGATATCATAGAGGGGGGTGTGTATGACACATCTGCATTGTAAACGTATTGGTCCAATGGGAGAATTTTTTTTTAACCCATTTAGAAGTATTGGAAAAATGTCACTATGTAGCCAATGGGTTGATATTTGGGGCTCTGTATCTTTAAATTTCCACAGTAAAATCCTACCGTATTGTAAATGTTAGAGAGGGTGATGTATGTGTGACAACTCTGTGTAATCATTATTTTATATATTACATTACGTTATATTTAGTTTTTCTGTGTTGAATATCCAACCAAAAAAACTTGTCTGATAGCAAGACCACTGATTTGCAACTGTCTGATGGCTTGACTCCAGTTGGATTTTCTGCCGAGTTGAGTATTTTGTCAGGACAGGAGAGCTGTCCGGGCATTCAGTCGGCGATGTGACGGAGAAGAGCGGAGCGTTGTCATGGCGACCAACAAGTCTGTTCTCAGCCTGGCCACCTTCTCCTTCGGCCTGGCCATCGGCTTCATCTTCTGCTACGTCCTCTTCAGTATCGTCCTCCAGGAGCGGGAGGAGGCGGCGCCCGTCATCCTTCACAACGACCCGCACGGCGGACACAACGATCACCAGCACGGCGAGCCCCTTCCCGGGAACATCATGGACTTCAACCGGGACAGCCAGCAGCACCATGGTAACCTGACATCACCCCTCCCCCCCCTCCCTCCACCCCGGGGGGCCACTGACACCCCCCGACCTCAGTGGCCACTGACACCCCCCCCAACCTCAGGGGCCACTGACATCCCCCCCGACCTCAGGGGGGGCCACTGACACCCCCCCTGACCTCAGGGGCCACTGACACCCCCCCCCCCGACCTCAGGGGCCACTGACCCCCCTCCGACCTCAGGGGCCACTGACACCCCCCCCCCGACCTCAGGGGCCACTGACACCCCCCCGACCTCAGGGGCCACTGATACCCCCCCGACCTCAGGGCCCCCCCGACCTCTAGTACTCAGTACTGTCATATCCCCTGTGACCGTCCCCTAGTATTCCTCTAGTACTCAGTACTGTCATATCCCCTGTGACCGTCCCCTAGTATTCCTCGTGTCCCCTCATTACTATACGCAGCATATCCTCCTTTACAGCCACTAATGTCCCCCTCATAACACATAGTTATCCCTAATAATGTCCTACGGGTAGGACGGCCGGTCCCTGATATCCTACAGCAGGGATATGCAATTAGCGGACCTCCAGCTGTTGCAAAACTAGTCCCATTATGCCTCTGCCTCTGGGTGTCATGCTTGTGGCTGTCAGTCTTGCTATGCTTTATGGGACTTGTAGTTCTGCAACAGCTGGAGGTCCACTAATTGCATATGCCTGTCCTACGGGGAGGACGGCCAGCCCCTGATGTCCTACGGGGAGGACGGCCAGCCCCTGATGTCCTACGGGGAGGACGGCCAGCCCCAGATGTCCTACGGGGAGGACGGCCAGCCCCTGATGGCCTACGGGGAGGACGGCCAGCCCCCGATGTCCTACGGGGAGGGCGGCCAGCCCCCGATGTCCTACGGGGAGGACGGGCAGCCCCCGATGTCCTACGGGGAGGACGGCCAGCCCCTGATGTCCTACGGGGAGGACGGCCAGCCCCCGATGGCCTATGAGGACAACTAGGGATTGATCTACTAAAACTAGATAGTGTAAAATCTGGTGCAGCTCTGCACGGTAGCCAATCAGCTTCTAACTTCAGCTTATTCAATTAATCTTTGACAATAAGCCCCCATTCACATCGGCCCACGTTGACCTATCAAATCGCATGCCAAATTGCAGCCTATTGCCGGCAATGGCACAGTCCCAATCGGTGCGCCGCCGACTTTGCGGCATCGCACTGATTTCCAAAAGTAGTTCCTGCACTACTTTTGGCGACTTCGGGGGGCGATTTCAATAGATATTTGTACAGGACCTCCCACAGATGTCTTTCAAATGGTCCCTGAACCCGCACTAAAATGCGAGTTTGAAATCATGCAAGTTCAAACCTGCGTTCAGTGTGAATGAGGGCGAAAACCTGGAAGCTGATTGGCTACCATGTACAGGCGCACCAGATTTCACACTCCTCTCTAGTTTTAGTAAATAGAACCCCAATGACACGAATATCTCACAAGAAGGACGGCTTGTCACTATTACCTGTCAGGTCATTAGATTTGGGGAATGATATTGTCATTGACTTTTATCCCCCATACAACTTCCTCTATCCCAGCACATGGTGACACATCATTTACATTTCTGCTCTTGTGTCACCTAAAGATAAGAGCGAGTGATCAGGTTACAGTCAGCAGAAAACACGCTGTATTCCCCCCCCCTATGGTGACATAAGCAGGTCATACAGAAAAGCTCTCCTCACCTTATACATTTACACTGTCTATAGCCATTTTTATTTTGTATATAGTAGTAGAACCCCTGTCAGGTTTTTATTGTGGTCTGTATATCTACTGGGAAGATTTAGCCTCTCTATTTGTTCTATTTTGCTTTTATTGGGACACCTAATCACTTCAGCCCCCTCAATGACCAGGCCATTTTTTGCGATACGGCACTGCGTTGTTTAAACTGCCAATTGTGCGATCGTGCTTCGCTATACCCAACTAAATTGACGTTTTTTTTTTGCTATAATAAATATCCCCCCCCCCCAAAAAAAAATATTAAAAAAAACAATTTCTTCATCAGTTTAGGCCGATATGTATTCTACATATTTTTGGTAAAAAAAAAAAATTGCAGTAAGCGAATATTGATTGGTTTGCGCAAAAGTTATAGCGTCTACAAAATATGGGATCTACAGTGCCTTGCGAAAGTATTCGGCCCCCTTGAACTTTTCAACCTTTTGCCACATTTCAGGCTTCAAACATAAAGATATAACATTTTTATTTTTTGTGAAGAATCACCAACAAGTGGGACACAATTGTGAAGTGGAACGAAATCTATTGGATTGTTGAAACTTTTTTAACTAATAAAAAAATGAAAAGTGGGGCGTGCAAAATTATTCGGCCCCCTTGCGTTAATACTTTGTAGAGCCACCTTTTGCTGCGATTACAGCTGCAAGTCGCTTGGGGTATGTCTCTATCAGTTTTGCACATCGAGAGACTGAAATTCTTGCCCATTCTTCCTTGCAAAACAGCTCGAGCTCAGTGAGGTTGGATGGAGAGCGTTTGTGAACGGCAGTTTTCAGCTCTTTCCACAGATTCTCGATTGGATTCATGTCTGGACTTTGACTTGGCCATTCTAACACCTGGATACGTTTATTTGTGAACCATTCCTTTGTAGATTTTGCTGTATGTTTGGGATCATTGTCTTGTTGGAAGATAAATCTCCGTCCCAGTTTCAGGTTTTTTGCAGACTCCAACAGGTTTTCATCCAGAATGGTCCTGTATTTGGCTGCATCCATCTTCCCCTCAATTTTAACCATCTTCCCTGTCCCTGCTGAAGAAAAGCAGGCCCAAACCATGCTGCTGCCACCACCATGTTTGACAGTGGGGATGGTGTGTTGAGTGTGATGAGCTGTGTTGCTTTTACGCCAAACATATCGTTTTGCATTGTGGCCAAAAAGTTCGATTTTGGTTTCATCGGACCAGAGCACCTTCTTCCACATGTTTGGTGTGTCTCCCAGGTGGCTTGTGGCAAACTTTAGACGAGACTTTTTATGGATATCTTTGAGAAATGGCTTTCTTCTTGCCACTCTTCCATAAAGGCCAGATTTGTGCAGTGTACGACTGATTGTTGTCCTATGGGCAGACTCTCCCACCTCAGCTGTAGTTCTCTGCAGTTCATCCAGAGTGATGATGGGCCTCTTGGCTGCATCTCTGATCAGTCTTCTCCTTGTCTGAGCTGAAAGTTTAGAGGGACAGCCAGGTCTTGGCAGATTCGCAGTGGTCTGATACTCCTTCCATTTCAAAATGATCGCTTGCACAGTGCTCCTTGGGATGTTTAAAGCTTGCGAAATCTTTTTGTATCCAAATCCGGCTTTAAACTTCTCCACAACAGTATTACGGACCTGCCTGGTGTGTTCCTTGGTCTTCATGATGCTCTCTGCGCTTTCAACAGAACCCTGAGACTATCACAGAGCAGGTGCATTTATACAGAGACTTGATTACACACAGGTGGATTCTATTTATCACCATCAGTCATTTAGGACAACATTGGATCATTCAGAGATCCTCGCTGAACTTCTGGAGTGAGTTTGCTGCACTGAAAGTAAAGGGGCCGAATAATTTTGCACGCACCACTTTTCAGTTTTTTATTTGCTAAAAAAGTTTAAAATATCCAATAGATTTCGTTCCACTTCACAATTGTGTCCCACTTGTTGGTGATTCTTCACAAAAAATTTAAATTTTATATCTTTATGTTTGAAGCCTGAAATGTGGCAAAAGGTTGAAAAGTTCAAGGGGGCCGAATACTTTCGCAAGCCACTGTATTTATGGCATTTTTTTTTTTTAGTTGGGACTGTGTCATTGCGGCGGACAGACTGGACACTTTGTTTCCACAAAAAAAAAAAGGGGGGGGTCCAATCCGTCCGCCGCAATGACAAGGTCCCAATGAAAAAAAAAAAATGTACAATTATACAGCGATCAGTGCTAAAAGTAGCCGACGATTAAAGTGTAAATGTCATTGGAAGGGAAGGGGTTAACACTAGGGGGGGCAATCAAGGGGTTAAATGTGTGTCCTAGGGAGTGATTCTAACTGTGTGGGGGATGTGACTGCCTGGAGGAGGAGACCGATCGCTGTTCATACTTGGTGTGACATGGAGATCTGTCTCCCCTCTCCCCCTACAGAACTGGAGATCTGTCTCCCCTCTCCCCCGACGGAACCGGAGATCTGTCTCCCCTCTCCCCCGAAGGAACCGGAGATCCGTCTCCCCTCTCCCCCGACGGAACCGGAGATCCGTCTCCCCTCTCCCCCGACGGAACCGGAGATCTGTCTCCCCTCTCCCCCGACGGAACCAGAGATCTGTCTCCCCTCTCCCCCGACGGAACCGGAGATCTGTCTCCCCTCTCCCCCGACGGAACCGGAGATCCGTCTCCCCTCTCCCCCCGACGGAACCGGAGATCTGTCTCCCCTCTCCCCCGACGGAACCGGAGATCTGTCTCCCCTCTCCCCCGACGGAACCGGAGATCTGTCTCCCCTCTCCCCCGACGGAACCGGAGATCTCTCTCTCGGGAGCGATCACGGGTGGCCGGCGAACATCGTGGGCACATGCTTCGGTTCCATCGTCACACGCGCACCCTATCAGTCTTAAAGCGGCTGACGTACAGCCACGGCGATTTGCCTGGGAGAGCCAACCTGCTGCAGTATAACTGTGGCGGCTGGTCTGCAAGTGGCTAATCGGGTGACCGTTAAGGTAATCTCCCATTACATTGGGGAGAGATTTTTTTTTTTTGCTTTGTGGCTGAGGCAGGAATTCTACTCTATGTTGCTTGAGATGCACAGAATTGAATTGATTCTCATGCTCTTGAAGCAACCCTGCAACCACGTCCAATGCATGCAGTTGCGGCGTGCTAGTGCGGGGTTCAAGGGAGCAGGCAGCGCGTGGGGGGGGGGGGTGATGCCCCTCCACCACCTGTCAATCGCTCGCTGACGTTTTAGGTGTGAACTCGATGTCTGTCTGACAGCTTTTCATTTCAACACATCACAACCAGGAAGTGCCGTTTATTGGCTTTTCCTCTATTCACGTTGACGAGGCACGAGTAGAGGAGAGACGATCAGCGTCACTGGGGGGGAGGGGGGGTGTCTGCGCTGATAATCGGTGTATTGATTATCAGTGCAGACCCATTAAGGATGCCAATCAGTAGTGCCTCCTCATCGGTGCCATCTATCAGTGTCCATTATCCATCAGTGCTGCTTATCAGTGTCCATTAGTGCTGCATATTGGTGCCTCCTCATCATCAGTGCTGCATGTTAGTGCCTCCTCATCATCAGTGCTGCATGTTAGTGCCTCCTCATCATCAGTGCTGCATGTTAGTGCCTCCTCATCATCAGTGCTGCATGTTAGTGCCTCCTCATCATCAGTGCTGCATGTTAGTGCCTCCTCATCATCAGTGCTGCATGTTAGTGCCTCATCATCATCAGTGCTGCATGTTAGTGCCTCCTCATCATCAGTGCTGCATGTTAGTGCCTCCTCATCATCAGTGCTGCATGTTAGTGCCTCCTCATCAGTGCTGCATTTTAGTGCCTCCTCATCATCAGTGCTGCATGTTAGTGCCTCATCATCATCAGTGCTGCATGTTAGTGCCTCCTCATCAGTGCTGCATTTTAGTGCCTCCTCATCATCAGTGCTGCATGTTAGTGCCTCCTCATCATCAGTGTTGTATGTTAGTGCCTCCTCATCATCAGTGCTGCATGTTAGTGCCTCCTCATCATCAGTGCTGCATGTTAGTGCCTCCTCATCATCAGTGCTGCATATTAGTTCCTCCTCATCATCAGTGCTGCATATTAGTGCCTTCTCATCATCAGTGCTGCATATTAGTGCCTCCTCATCATCAGTGCTGCATATTAGTGCCTCCTCATCATCAGTGCTGCATATTGGTGCCTCCTCATCATCAGTGCTGCATATTAGTGCCTCCTCATCAGTGCTGCATATTAGTGCCGCCTCATCATCAGTGCTGCATATTAGTGCCTCCTCATCATCAGTGTCCATTAGTGCCGCCTCATTAGTGCCTCATCATCAGTGCTGCATTTTAGTGCCTCCTCATCATCAGTGCTGCATATTATTGCCTCCTCATCATCAGTGCTGCATATTATTGCCTCCTCATCATCAGTGCTGCATGTTAGTGCCTCCTCATCATCAGTGCTGCATGTTAGTGCCTCCTCATCATCAGTGCTGCATGTTAGTGCCTCCTCATCATCAGTGTTGTATGTTAGTGCCTCTTCATCATCAGTGCTGCATGTTAGTTCCTCCTCATCATCAGTGCTGCATATTAGTTCCTCCTCATCATCAGTGCTGCATATTAGTGCCTTCTCATCATCAGTGCTGCATATTAGTGCCTTCTCATCATCAGTGCTGCATATTAGTGCCTCCTCATCATCAGTGCTGCATATTAGTGCCTCCTCATCATCAGTGCTGCATATTAGAAACCCGCACAGATGTCTCTGAAATCGCCCCCAAAGTCAGGACTGATATGTGGGAATGAAATTGTGCGAATTCAGCTGAATTGGGCTAAAGGATAACTAATAGAAAAAAAAAACAGCAATTTTTTTTTAAATATGGCGTGTACAATTCCTTCACAAGTCTTATTGTCATTGAAAGATATTAAAGTGATTGTAAAGGGTATTTTCTTTTCAATTAATAAACATGTTATTTCCCTGTTCTGTGCAATGTTTTTATGCAGAGCAGCCCCGATTTTATCCTCTTCTAGGGTACCCCGCTTCCGCTTCTGGCTTCACCCCTTCGGCGAGTCCCCCCCCCCCCCCCCCCGTAGGAAGTCTCTTCCTTTTGGGGGCAATCTTGCATGCTCGATCCCGGGCCGTGCTGCCTGCATCTCACTGACTGCATCGATGGGGGAATCAAGCTGTTCCACCATTGGTGGAAGGAAAGACAATTGCATAGTCTATGGCCTGCCTAAGATGTGTATTGAAGCTCCCAGATCAGAAACGTTTCTTTTGTTCCTGTAGTTGTTAAAGGTTGGGCAGCTTCCTACCAGTCCTGTTTAACTGGATGGAGAGATTTAACCTGCACACAATGCATCATCATTCCATATGTAGAATCGGCTGTAGTGGCTGCGGGATTAAAGCAAGATTTACCTTAACCACTTGCTGCCAAAACACGTTGTTTGACTTCAAGTGGTTGTACTGGTATGACCCCTCCTGCTGCAGGCATCACCCTGGTAGTCTGAGTGTGGTGTGTGTTTGTTTTTTGTTTTTTTGAGCCAACGGTCGGCTCAATTGTTATTACAAGCAGCAGGAGGGGATGTCCATCTAACGCCCCCCCCCCCTTCTGCGGCTCTCCCATCCCACCGGGAGCCCTGAGCTACTAGCCGGCATTTCCGCCATTTAGTTGGAGGCCCATAGCAAGCCGGAATCAACTTTGATCGGGTCTGCCCAATGGTAACCCAAAAGAGATGACGTGACATCACTTCCAGTTTACCCCAGATTTCAACAGCGCCATTTTTTTTGAACATTGAAAGTAGGGATGCACCGAATGGATTTTTTTGGTGCCGATACCGAAAATAAATCTTCCTTGGTCCCGAGAACCGATACCGAAACAACACCGAAAGTGACTGTTTTTAAAACTATTTTTATACAGGAGATGGTCAGCGACTGGGGACAGGGTACAGGAGATGGTCAGCGACTGGGGACACGGTACAGGAGATGGTCAGCGACTGGGGACACGGTACAGGAGATGGTCAGCGACTGGGGACACGGTACAGGAGATGGTCAGCGACTGGGGACACAGTACAGGAGATGGTCAGCGACTGGGGACACAGTACAGGAGATGGTCAGCGACTGCAGACACGGTACAGGAGATGGTCAGCGACTGCAGACACGGTACAGGAGATGGTCAGCGACTGCAAACACGGTACAGGAGATGGTCAGAGACTGGGGACACGGTACAGGAGATGGTCAGCGACTGGGGACACGGTACAGGAGATGGTCAGCGACTGGGGACACGGTACAGGAGATGGTCAGCGACTGGGGACACGGTACAGGAGATGGTCAGCGACTGGGGACACGGTACAGGAGATGGTCAGCGACTGGGGACACAGTACAGGAGATGGTCAGCGACTGCGGACACGGTACAGGAGATGGTCAGCGACTGCAGACACGGTACAGGAGATGGTCAGCGACTGCAGACACGGTACAGGAGATGGTCAGCGACTGCAAACACGGTACAGGAGATGGTCAGAGACTGGGGACACGGTACAGGAGATGGTCAGAGACTGCAGACACGGTACAGGAGATGGTCAGAGACTGGGGACAGGGTACAGGAGATGGTCAGCGACTGGGGACACGGTACAGGAGATGGTCAGAGACTGGGGACACGGTACAGGAGATGGTCAGAGACTGGGGACAGGGTACAGGAGATGGTCAGCGACTGGGGACACGGTACAGGAGATGGTCAGCGACTGGGGACACGGTACAGGAGATGGTCAGCGACTGGGGACACGGTACAGGAGATGGTCAGCGACTGGGGACACGGTACAGGAGATGGTCAGCGACTGGGGACACGGTACAGGAGATGGTCAGCGACTGGGGACACGGTACAGGAGATGGTCAGCGACTGGGGACACGGTACAGGAGATGGTCAGCGACTGGGGACACGGTACAGGAGATGGTCAGCGACTGCGGACACGGTACAGGAGATGGTCAGCGACTGCGGACACGGTACAGGAGATGGTCAGCGACTGCGGACACGGTACAGGAGATGGTCAGCGACTGCGGACACGGTACAGGAGATGGTCAGCGACTGCGGACACGGTACAGGAGATGGTCAGCGACTGCAGACACGGTACAGGAGATGGTCAGAGACTGGGGACACGGTACAGGAGATGGTCAGAGACTGGGGACACGGTACAGGAGATGGTCAGAGACTGGGGACACGGTACAGGAGATGGTCAGCGACTGCAGACACGGTACAGGAGATGGTCAGAGACTGGGGACACGGTACAGGAGATGGTCAGAGACTGGGGACACGGTACAGGAGATGGTCAGAGACTGGGGACACGGTACAGGAGATGGTCAGAGACTGGGGACACGGTACAGGAGATGGTCAGACTGGGGACACGGTACAGGAGATGGTCAGAGACTGGGGACACGGTACAGGAGATGGTCAGAGACTGGGGACACGGTACAGGAGATGGTCAGAGACTGGGGACACGGTACAGGAGATGGTCAGAGACTGGGGACATGATACAAGAGATCAATGCAGCCTCACCAGTGCCCGTCAGCTGCAGCCAGCCAGTGTCTCCAGTAGTGCAGCCAGTGTCCCCATTGCAGTGTAATACGATTAGTACTCAAGTGCTGGTAAAATAATAAACAACAATAAATTGTATATAAATGCGTGTGTGTGTATATATATATTTTTATATGTATATTTTTTATATGTATATTTTTTATATATATATATATATATATATATATATATATTTTTTTTTTTTTTTCAATTTATGAGTGAGAGATCACTGTTTTGGTTGCAGCTTTTATCACTCTATATATATATATATATAGTGATAAAAGCTGCAACCAAAACAGTGATCTCTCACTCATAAATTGAAAAATAAAATATGGTGCGCTAATCTCCTAAATACTGATATTTATAAGGGCTTTGTGCTGTAGTGAGATTCCTATAAATTGCTAAACCACTATATCAAGTGCCTCAGAATAACTAGTAAATAACAATTATAAAAAATGTGCTAAATGTTGAATGTGCACAATGAACTAATTCCCACTAAAGTGGTAAATGCAACAAAAATGTAAAAGTTCGTGTTTAGACCAAACACATCCAAAAATATATCCTGCTAGTACCATAGAACCAAGTATATACACTATTAAAATAGCAATGAACTAGATATCAATAATATTGGCCAATTCTCAGCAGAGAGTACGTATTAAGAAGTCCCGTCCATTGTCGTTTCTGCTGGTGAAACTGCAGCCAGGTGAGAGAGCATAAAAATCAATAGCAAAAAATATCAGATCTTCCAGAGGATGACTACCACATATGATGGCAGCTGGTGCAATAACCCCTTTCTAGTAATAATCTCCATATCTTCCAGAGCTCAAACATATAACAAAAGAGAAAACAATAGTGTGATATTGCAGAGACTGGTGTCAGCTGTCTAAAGCTGATACACTCACATGCGTTCACTTGTAAGGCGTGTAAGGCAGTCAGGCTCACTCCTCCTCACAGCCCGTCCAAGTAGCTGCACACTCATGGCTGACGTCGCTGGCTCCTCCTCCCGACGCATTGCGTCACAGGTCACGTGACATTCTCCTTTTCCAGCGTAGCCATGTCCCCGGTAGTGCAGCCAGTGACCCCATTGCAGTGTAGCCGGTGATTCCCGGTAGTGTAGCCAGTGTCCCCATTGCAGCCAGTGAAGGGAGAGGAGAGCCTCCGCCTGTTTGATTACGGCGTCGGGAACATCACAGCTTTCATTTCAATAGCTGTGTGTTCCCCGCTGCGCGCCGTCACATACAGCCCCTCTCCCAGGATTGGACGGGTGATCTGTCTATCAAAGTGCCCGGACAAGGGGGAGGGGCTGTATGTGACAGCGCGCAGCGGGGAACACACAGCTATTGAAATGAAAGCTGTGATGTTCCTGGTGCTGTAATCAAACAGGTGGCGGCTCTCCCCCCTTTCAACGTTATAGGAAGCCCCCCTGATAGGCGGCACCAGGCCCTGCCCCATTTTCGGCGCCAGTATCGGCCGAAATTTCCGTGCATCCCTAACTGAAAGTATTAAAAAAAACGCCGATCTTGGTGTTCTGAATGCTTTCAAGTGCAAAAGGAGGGATTTGGGGTCTTACTGACTCCAGATCCCTCCATAAAGAGTACCTGTCACATCCCTATTGCTGTCACAAGGATGTTTACATTCCTTGTGACAGGAAAAAATTTCTAATAAAGCAACAGTGTAAAAATAAAAAATTGCAGCAGCGAGAGGGGGGCCCTCTCCCGCCACCAGTAAGTGATTTTGCGGCGAATCCGCCACAGAGACTGCTTCTATCTGAAGGTCGACTGCCCGCTCTTGAAGAGGATACCGGGGTTATAATAGTAGGCATAGCGAGGGCGGGCGGTTGGCAAGTGGTTAATATTGAGCAAACATTTTCCTCCAAAGAAATTTTGTGTAGTGTGTACGCAACTTTCAACAGACCATTCCGAATTTTCATGCGAAAATTCCCGAAGGCACAAACTCCAAAATTGTTCTTGTACGGGAACAGAACCAACAATTTCCTTTTTAGCCACAAGCATGACACCCATAGGCAGAGGCATGATGGGACTTGTAGTTTTGCAACAGCTGGAGGTCCACTAATTGCATATCCCTGGTATAGACTATCGAGCAAGGAGATGAGTGTAATCTGAGACCTGAATGAAGGAAAAGGACACTCCCCCCCCCCCCCCCCCCGAACCCCAGGTATGCAACATGCATAGCTGAGGCTGTTAATCACTTCCTGATTGCTAGAGGTGTGAGGGGGCAGAATTCTGGGGTGTGGATAACCTGTCAGAAGTGACTCATGCAGAGGAATGTGAGAGCAGACCAAGAGAACACTAGGTGGATTGAGGCTAGTACACACTATAGAGAGATGTGCTGTGTTCATTTATTATTTCAGAGGTTTACAACTACTTTAAAAGAGATATTTTTGTTTCTTTTGTTTTTTTTTATTATTATTCATACTTGCCTAGGAGGTTGCAGCATCGTCTGATGCTGGATAATGCCGACCCAGCCGACTCAGTTACACTGCGGCAGGTTGGTTCGGCTGCGCAAATCCCCGTAAGTGTACATCAGTCCTTCTTTTTTTTTTTTTTCTATAGCAGGCGAGCGCGCATGGCCGGCGGCCATGATGTCCGACGGCCATGATGTCCGACAGCCACCTGCCATCGCTCCACAGAGAGCCGGAACGGGGATCATCTGTCAATGTACACAAACAGATCCCCGTTCTGTCAGGGGAGTAGAGAGAGAGATCGTCTGTTCCTAGTGATCAGGAACAGCGAACTCTCTCTACTCCCTGTCAGTCCCATCCCCCCACAGTTAGAAACACCTCCCAAGGAACACTTAACCCTTTGATCACCCCCTAGTGCTAACCCCTTCCCTGCCAGTGACATCTATACAGTAATCAGTTACTATTTTTTAGCTCTGATCACTATGTCGGTGGTCCCAAAAAATGATTGTTTGTCAGTGGATCCGCGCTTCCGGATATATTTGCAACTGCTGCCCCCCTATGTAGGCAGGGGACATTAACGTATACCCCCAAAAAGGATAAATATAAAAAGTAGGGAGTGGCGCTGTGCATAAAAAAGGGGTGTTGGCATATAATAATTTTCTTAATTATAGTGATTGGTGTGTCTATGTGATATTCTATAGGAACGGCAATAAACGATAAAACTTTGGATGCAATAGTGTATATCCCACATGAAAATTAATAAGTGCTAATTAATAAACATAAAAATAAAAATATTACTACTGATTCAATTAATTAATTTGTGTAACCTTAATCCCATATACAATAATGAGCACTAATGATCTCTAATAGTGAAATATAATGTATGTATCGGTCTGTTATTTGACTAGACAAACCCCAAAAGTGATAAGTGCAAAAGTGTCAGGTGCAGTCCAATTATTGGTGTTCCAACATCTACTGGATAGTAAAAAATAAACTACAAATAATGTGTAAAACGTAGAGAATGTCCACACCCCTCTGTGGTGAAGTGCAGGAGATGCTCAGAGAATGTATGTATGTATGTATGTATGTATGTATGTATGTGTATGTATGTATATATATATATATATATATATATATATATATATATATATATATATATGTATGTATATGTGAAAATTTAAATAAATATGAAAATAAAAAATTATTGTTAATTAATATATATGCTTCTATAATAAACTCTCTGTAATTTCAATTGATAACAACAATAAAAAGTCTCATGTGAAATAGCAAGTGTTCATATGATGTCTTCCAACTGAATTCTTCCCGATTTTAAACACACTCCCCCTGATGTGATTCCACTCACCGGAGCGCTATACCCCTGCAGAGGTATAAGCGTGAGATGTTTGTTTTCCAGGTGCCGATCGAATCCGGGTGCCGATCGAATCCTTAAGTGTTGGTATCTTTTCCAATCCGGTTCCTCGATCTGGTTCATCCACTCATGTAAAGGAAGGAGATGGGGGGGAAGGTGATACTCCCCTGTTGCGATCCTATTCCCAGCCGAACATCCGCTCCAGCGTATTATATAAAAATAAAGAAGTGATCCACATAGCGTAACTCCATTTAGATAAGTTTATTTATAAATGCTCATAAAATCCAAGGAGTGTAGCCAGTTCCAAGGAATGTAGTGTAGATTTTAAAAAATAATATTTTTTAAAATCTACACTACAACTGGCTACACTCCTTGGATTTTATGAGCATTTATAAATAAACTTATCTAAATGGAGTTACGCTATGTGGATCACTTCTTTATTTTTATATAATACGCTGGAGCGGATGTTCGGCTGGGAATAGGATCGCAACAGGGGAGTATCACCTTCCCCCCCATCTCCTTCCTTTACATGAGTGGATGAACCAGATCGAGGAACCGGATTGGAAAAGATACCAACACTTAAGGATTCGATCGGCACCCGGATTCGATCGGCACCTGGAAAACAAACATCTCACGCTTATACCCCTGCAGGGGTATAGCGCTCCGGTGAGTGGAATCACATCAGGGGGAGTGTGTTTAAAATCGGGAAGAATTCAGTTGGAAGACATCATATGAACACTTGCTATTTCACATGAGACTTTTTATTGTTGTTATCAATTGAAATTACAGAGAGTTTATTATAGAAGCATATATATTAATTAACAATAATTTTTTATTTTCATATTTATTTAAATTTTCACATATACATATATATATATATATATATATATATATACATACATACATACATTCTCTGAGCATCTCCTGCACTTCACCACAGAGGGGTGTGGACATTCTCTACGTTTTACACATTATTTGTAGTTTATTTTTACTATCCAGTAGATGTTGGAACACCAATAATTGGACTGCACCTGACACTTTTGCACTTATCACTTTTGGGGTTTGTCTAGTCAAATAACAGACCGATACATACATTATATTTCACTATTAGAGATCAATAGTGCTCATTATTGTATATGGGATTAAGGTTACACAAATTAATTAATTGAATCAGTAGTAATATTTTTATTTTTATGTTTATTAATTAGCACTTATTAATTTTCATGTGGGATATACACTATTGCATCCAAAGTTTTATCGTTTATTGCCGTTCCTATAGAATATCACATAGACACACCAATCACTATAATTAAGAAAATTATTATATGCCAACACCCCTTTTTTATGCACAGCGCCACTCCCTACTTTTTATATTTAGTGGTCCCAAAAAAGTGTCAAGTGTCCGATATGTTGCAGTCCCTCTAAAAATTGCTGATCACCACCATTACTAGTGTAAAAAAAAAAATTGTAGTAAAGTCTCTCTCTCTCTCTCTCAGTCTTTTTAGTTTTAAAGCGCAAAAAAATAAAAACGCACATGTTATCACATACCACCAAAAGAAAGCTTTATTTGTGGGGGGAAAAAAGCATAGATTTTGTTTGGTTACAGCATCACACAACTGCGCAATTGTTGGTTAAAGCGACGCAGTACTGCATCACAAAATATGGCCTGGTCGTTAAGAGGGTAGGTTTTTTTTTTTTAAATTACTTACCTGAGCCCCATCTCGATCCAGCGATGTTGCACGAGTGCCTCGGCTGTCCGGGACTCTCCCTCCTGATTGGCTGAGACACGGCAGTGGGCGCCATTGGCTGCTGTCAATCTAAAGTCAGTGACCCAATGAGGAGAGGGGGGGCAAGACACGCCTCTGTGTCTGAAGGGACACACACAGCCTTGGCTTGGGTGCCCCCATAACAAGCTGCTTGCTGTGGGGGCTTCCCCTCGGGAGGTCAGAAGGAATTTATTTTTTTTTTTTCTTCCTGTGTAGCCAATCGCTTTCCTTCTCTGGGACCAGAAGCGGTTGGATGTCTGAGAGGCCGGACTTGGTGGACGGAGGTCATTTGTCAGCCTTATCTGTGTAAGCCGGATAGGTTCACATTAAAGGATTTGGCTTTAGCCTCTCCGCCTGAGCCTTGTATTAAATCTCATTTACTCCTAAACTCTCCTTTCCTAATGAATCCTCATTACTTGCAATGTACTATATTTGTAAAAGGTTAAAGGTGAATGCCAGCTTCCCCTTCAGTCTTGCACCGTTTGGACGGGTTCCTCTCTACTGGAATCACTTACTCTGATTTCACTGCACACTCTGAGCTTCTCACAATGTGCATTACAAGTGGCAGCAAGTCCGCCTCTTTTTTTTTTTTTTCTGGCTAGAGGACGTCCAGCATCATCTAGGCTTTCCTCCCCAGCCTGACTGTCCCTGGACCTTCCCTTTCATTCATTGGAATTCAGCTCTTTCAGATATGGAGGTTTATCCTGACATGTGGGCATTACTTAGGGGTGGTGTGAATGCAAATAGTCTCCTCCAGTCTGATATTTGCATAACTCCTCCCAAGACCCAACCCACTGCTTGCATCAGGGCTGAGGGCTCTTGAAAGGAGGACTGAGATAGGAAGCCAGTCTTCTGGCCCCTTCTAAACATTATCTGCATCATTGCATAGAGAAGCACAGAGACTTAGTAATGCACTGGGTCAAAAATACGGTATGCAGGGAAAACTGCTCATGTAAACGTTTTACATTAGTTTGTTAATGGGGGGAGGAGAGGAAGAACCAAGAAAGACAAACTATACTCAGGTTAAACTTCAAGAGGTTGTAAAGGTTCAGGTTTAAAAAAAATGTCATACTTGCCTCCGCTGTGCAGTTGGTTATGCTCAGAGTGGCCCCAATCCTCCTCTTCTGGGGTCTCTCCGCGGCGCTCCTTGCTCCTCCTCTTCTCGTGTGTTCCATCAGAGAAGCGTTCTCCAGTGTGGGGGCGTGGCCGGATGTTGGTGTGAGTAGTTGTGTGTGAGCTCTCTCCGTGCTCCAGCTCCCTGCTCTAGCCCTCATGCCGTCAGCTCTTGTAGCTTAGCCCAAGCCAGCAGCTCAGCCCTGAACAAAAAGCACCCCTGTCCAGCTCTGCCTGCCTTGTCCAGCACTGTCCAGTCATACCTGCTTCATCAAGCCCCTGCAGCATCGGATGGGACGGAGGAGGTGGCGCTGAGTGAAGGCGTTCGCAGCTGAAGGGCAGCGGCGCGGCGAGAAGCCGGCTCCTTGCCGGATTCCCTGGGCGTCCAATCTCGCATCGTTTGCGCCTGCGCTCGCTGTCTCTGCCTTCCCCCGTAGCCTAGCAACGACCGGAGATCTCGCGGGTGCCGGAGGAAAACCACGTGACTCGGCGGCGAGCCGGCCCGGGATCCTGATCGGGCGGCTGAAGCCGACAGGGAAGAGGGGGGACGCGCCAGCCTTGTGTACCCAGAGACAGGTATGTGAACGCCGTTCTCAGTTGCGGGAAGCAGGATTTCTTCTTCATTCTACTGACTTTGCTGATTATAGTACTTGCTCAAAGTTAAGGAAGACAGGCAAGAACAGTGACTATAGTACCTGGCAGTGCAGTGTAAAAACAGTGTGGAGTAAAAGGTGATAAAACTAGTAACAAGTGGAACTGCTCTATCCCAGTGGAGGAGTTATCTACCTAGGCATTATACAGCGCTGTCGTTATGACTAGGAAGAAAGGTGAGGAGTCCCAGCAGCACCCCCAGCAGCAGCCCCAAGAAAACCCTGCAACACACTCTACCCGCCTGGCAAAGGAAAAGGGGAGTTTAGCAACATCAGCAACTACAGTCGCAGCAAAATTAGAAAAATATGCGCATACCCCCCTACACTCTCCATCTAAAGGCAACCAGTTGCCTCATGAGAAGATACAGGCGGGACCCTCCGGGGATAGAAGGAGCGCGGGTAAAGCGACAGCTTCATCAACCACCCTTCCAGCCAGTATTAAAGTAACGAACAGGCATGGCCCTGATGGAGACCCCCTGGCAAAGGGCGCTGTAGATATGAGTGAAAACCCCTCTAACTTGAGCATAATCAGTGAACCAGAGCCTACATTAAAAGAGGTACTAACTGCTGTGAATTTTTGTAAAGGATCCCTGAATGACCTGTGTAACCAACTTAAGGGCCTCAAGGAAGAATTACATACTATGCACCAAGAAATCCAGAGGGTGGTAGAGAGGACCTCTGCTGTAGAGGAGAGACTGAGTCAAGTAGAAGACATATTACATCCAATAAAAAAGGAGGTTAAGAGTTTGCAAGCACAATTTGACACACATAGGCACAAGTTGGATGAAATGGAGAACAGGTCACGTAGGTGTAACGTGAGGGTGTTGGGCCTACCAGAGAGAAGCGAGGGCCCTACCCCTGAGGCGTTCATGGAAAACTGGCTTAAGGAGACCTTTGGGACTGAAACATTCTCGCATCTCTTTGCTATCGAGAGAGCACACCGTATTCCCACTAGGCCTACAGCACCGGGGGATCGCCCCAGGCCTATGATTGTCAAATTGTTTTTTTATAAAGACAAAGTAGCATTGATGCAAAAATCTAGAGAAAAGGGGGATGTTTTCTATAAAGGCGCCAGGATCTCACTATACCCAGACTACTCCCCAGACTTACAAAAAAGAAGGGCTGGATTCGTGGACATTAAACGTGCTCTACGGACATATAGCATCCCATATGCACTACTATACCCAGCACGACTGCGTATAGAGGTTTCAGGGACAGTTCTTTTTTTTGACTCAGTTGACAAGGCCACAACCTGGCTTGAGGAAAACAAAAGGAAATTATAAAGTTTGACTAAGGAAATGTCAAGTGGGGCTTTTTTTTTTTTTTTTTTTTTTTTTTTTTTTTTTTTTGAGCAGGGGCTGGAGGGAGAGGGGTTGGAGGGTGTGCGCTTCTGATGGAAGATGGCACATGGTTGAAGTTGTGGGTTGATTTTTTGTTTGGTGTTATTGGTTTGGTAGCACTTTTCATCGAGAGATTGGGTTTAAGGGGGGTGGGGGAAGGGAAAAAAGGGCAAATAGAGGGAACTAGGGGGGGATGGTTGTTATTGGAGTGGGAGTGGAGGTATGGGTTAGAATGGGATGATGGGTACACAAAGGCCACAAAAAATGTCCCTAGGGCTAGCCGTGGTAGGCAAGGGGAGAGGGAGGGGGATACAATGGGGGTAGGGTTAGTTATTTCACATGAAAGATTTAATTGCTACGACATGTTGAAGCAGGGGTGGGAAAGGGGAAGGAAGATTTATAAAATTTGGAGTCACTTTCACATGTATGAGGAAAATAGAGGAATTCACGGGGGTGGGAGGGCCTGGAGGAGGGGGAACAGCCGTTCCCCTCCCCCACCCTTCTCACCTCCCTTTATAGTATTGACACAACTGGGTAAGTTTGAAGCTACGGTAGAAATGAATCACTTGATAAATGGTATAACACACATCCGCATGGGTGGTTTGGGTTAGGGGATGGTTTGTATACTGTATTATTTAAGGCGGTTTGTGTGAGACCACCCCTCTTCCCAGATTTGACTTATTTTCTTTTTGGATTATTAATTAGCCTAATGCTTTTTTGGTTTTCTTTTCTGCACATATATATTGCTTTCTTACCTGATGCCTAATACAGCTGTAATAAGCTCCTGGAACATCAGGGGTATGGGTAATCCCGCCAAAAAGGCTGCGGTTTTTCTGGAGCTGGAGTCACACGACCCCGGGCTGATATGCTTGCAGGAGACACATCTGACTAATGAGTCCAAAGTATTAATGAAGGATAGAAGGTTTCAAACGCAATTTCACTCAGTCTACTCCTCTTATTCAAGGGGAGTGAGTATATTGGTAAAAAAAGGGATGGCGTTCTCCTGCAGGGATGTCAAAATCGACCCATTGGGTTGTTATATTTTTTTACATTGTTTGATAGAAGGTAGAGCACTTGTAATAGCTAACCTATATATACCCCCCCCATTTAAGTTGGAGATTCTTCACTGTTTGTTAGGATATATGGAGAGTAGGGCGGGCACCCCGATGATAGTGGTGGGGGACTTCAATGCGGTTCTTGATAGCCGTCAGGATAGGCTTCCTTCTGTAATGCGGACGGAAAGGCTGAGGGAGGGAAGGCTCGCTCAGTTCTTGGAGGAGATCGGCTGGTGCGATCTCTGGAGAATTCGTTACCCAAGTAGCAGGCAATTTTCTTGCTACTCAAGTACACACTGCACACTATCACGCATCGACTTAGCAATAGGTAACAAAGAAGCCCACGCACTAGTGAACATGGTAGAATATCGCCCAAGGGGGATATCAGATCACTCTCCCCTGAAGTTAGTAGTGAATATACATGATAAACAAACACATAGGCCATGGACAGTAAATCCAGCATGGCTAGAGGTAATAGGGGGAGCGGAAGAAATATCTCTTGGCCTGAAAGAGTTCATGGCCTACAATTCAGGAACTGCACCAACAGGGGTGGTTTGGGACTCCTTAAAGGCCTTCTTGAGGGGACTTCTAATCCAACATATAACAAGAGTAAAGAAGAGATCAAAAGCACAGGGAGAGCAAATTAGAAGCGAGGTTACGGAGCTTGAAAGACAATATGTACTGGATCCCAGCCCAGGTAAACGGGAGTTATGGACTAGGAAGCAACAAGAGTACAAAGAGGTAATAATCAAAAATGCTGAAAATAGAAGACTCTTCCAGAGGCAGAGATGTTTTGAGGAAGGGGAAAGAGTGGGCCGAATGTTGGCGCTACTGGTTAGTACTAACTCCCCCTCCTCAACGATCTCTACGATTAGGTCCCCAAAAGGGGAAATAACATCTGACCCTGGGAAGATTAAGGAGATATTTTTTGATTTCTACAGCACTCTCTATAAATCAAAAAGGGATGTGGAGAGAGGGGAGGTGGATAAATTTCTTGAGGGGGTTGAACTGCCGACCCTATCCGCAACTGACAGGTCCAATTTAGAATCCCCAGTAACTTTAGAGGAGTTGAAAAGTGCAGTGGCAGGTATGCCTAACCACAAATCCCCAGGCCCCGACGGGCTGCCCCTTGAGATCTATAAATACTATGGGGAGGCTTTGCTCCCCGTTCTTTTGAAAACATTAGAGGGGGCGATAGCAGAGGGTAGACTACCAGACTCGATGACAGAATCTAATATTGTACTTATACAAAAAGAAGGGAAGGACCAAATGGAAGCATCGTCATACAGACCGATTTCACTGCTCTGCTCGGACATTAAAATTCTTGCAAAGGTATTAGCAACTAGGTTAAGCAAATGTATCGCAAAATTGATACATGCAGATCAGACAGGGTTTATCCCGCACAGAGCTACTAGTGTAAACATTAGACGGGCGTACTTGAACCTCCAGGTCCCAGTGGAAAGCGGAGATTCCAGAGCTGTCATGTCCTTGGATATTGCCAAGGCATTTGACAGCCTGGAATGGGAGTACCTTTGGGAAATAATGGAGAGATTCGGATTTGGCCCCTTTTTCATTAACTTGGTGAAAATCTTATATAACCGCCCAACAGCCAGACTTAAGATCAATAATGAATACTCAGGAAGTTTACCGCTCGAGAGGGGCACAAGGCAGGGGTGCCCTTTGTCGCCCCTGCTTTTTGCCCTGGCAATGGAGCCACTGGCAGAGGCCGTGAGAAGCGCATCTGGAATACAGGGCTTTAAGAGGAAAAACGGGGAGGAAAAGATCGCACTCTACGCCGATGACGTCTTGGTCTTCCTGGGGGACACAGGACCATCCTTAGCAAAAGCGATGCAGTTGGTAGAAGGGTTTGGGAGGATCTCGGGCCTTGTAGTCAATTGGGAGAAATCAATGTTGCTTCAGATTGACCCAATTGTCAGCCCCCTCCCGGAGGGTATGCCCGGGTTAAAAATCGTAGATAAAATAAAATACCTGGGAGTGGTAATGTCCAAAGATCCTAATCAATATATTCAAGATAACTTGGTCCCTTTATTTGAAAAACTAAAAAAAAAATGTGACATCTGGTGTAGACTCCCCTTGTCGATGGCGGGACGAACGAACTTGATCAGAATGATATGGCTGCCACAATTATTATACACCCTCCATAACTCCCCGATATGGATCGGGAGAAAGTGGTTTTCCAAAATGAATTCCCTGTTTCGGGAATTAATTTGGAAGAAAGGACAGGCTAGGATTAGCCTGCAAACATTGCAGGGCCCTATTGGTAAGGGGGGAATGGCAGTCCCTCACCCTTATAGTTATTACTTGGCCGCCCAATTACAGCATATCGGGGGGTGTGATGCTCCGGGAGAAATGCACGCTAACAATAAAATTATGCTGGAGGGTAATCTGCACAAATCCCTTGTGGAAGCATTGGAAGCAGGCACACTCCAGCGTACACTGCCAACATATAAGCTAGTAACTAAAACCTGGCAGGCAGTGAAGAAGATCATGGGGTATAAGGGCATTACTAAGTTCTCTCCCATATGGCATAACAAATCTCTGCGGGAGCTCTTGACCGTTGAGAAGAATGCTATATGGGAACGCCATGGTATAACCAGAGTAGCCCATTTGGTCAGAGATAATAATATGAAATCCTTCTTAGATTTGAGAACAGAGTACGAAGTCCCGCATAATACATTTTACAGTTATCTCCAGATTAGGCATGCAATGGGCGCACAATTTAGGACCCGCTCCATGGAGACGTGTAGGGCGCCACTCCTTAATAAAATAGTCAAGGCTAAAACTTCTAAAGGTTTGATCGCAGCTGTGTATGCGCAGTTAGTGGATAAAATGATACCCACGCAAACAGCCACGGGGATCAGGGAGAGGTGGGAGGCGGACGTGGGGGAGTTGACGGATCACCAGTGGAAAAGAATTCTGGAACATAGTTTGAAGGTATCCGTCTCTCCCTCACAGAGGGCCTCGCACCTCTTCCTGCTTCATAGGGTGTATTACACCCCTAGGAGATTGTATAGATTTGGCCGTAGACCAGATGACAAGTGCCCTAGATGCTCAGGGACGGGAGACCTTATCCATATGGTGTGGAGATGCCCAAAATTAGCGAGATATTGGTCCGAGATTGTTAGAACTATAAACACTAGGTTCAAAGTTAAAGTGGAATTAGAAGCCAGGGAGTGCGTTTTGGGGCTGGTAGGGGGAGAAACGGGGAACCCCAATACAATCTCCACTATAGTAAAGTGCTTATATCAGGCAAGAAAGCTTATAGCGCAATCTTGGCTATCCGCAACACCCCCAACTCCAGAGGATTGGCTTAGGGCCATGAACTCTTTGATATGGACAGAAAAGACCATACATATTAGAAAAGGTAGCTACAATAAGTTTATTAAAATATGGAGACCCTGGATACAAGAGATGAGTACCCAACATCTCCTTTAGCATTTACTGTAAACCTACAGGGATCGAGTCTTTAAGGCACCAAGACCCGGTTAACCAGATAGAGAACAAATGAAGCTGGATATGGTTCAACTTTAAACTCAACAGAGTAACCCTTAGAGTTAATAACATGTGAGCAATCACTAAATGCTGGGGGGGAGGGTGGGAGGGGGGAATGCTCGGGGTAGGGGGGAGGGGGGGGGAATGGGAGGGAGGGGCTGAGGTCTGGGAAAGAGTGAAAATGGGTCTTACACGACATTGCGAGTATAAAAGTTAGACAATGTGAAACGTGGTGAAGGTGGCAGAGCCCTGCTTACTTATTATGTATGTACTGTATAAGTGTATTGTACTTCGGATTTGGCTGCAAACTCTGCCTACTAATTTTGTCGCATTGTCTGTTTCTTGTTCTTTTAATAATTTTCAATAAAAAGTATTAAAGTTAAAAAAAAGAGAAGCGTTCTCCGAAAGAACACCCGTGCGGGTGCGTTCCTGCGTCCTGCTGCTGGGTCTGTTCTGTTGACACAGACAGCAGGACTCGGCTCCGCCCCCGGCGCTGCGTCATTGGATTTGATTGCGGGAGCCAATGGCTGCGCTGCTATCAGTCTATCCAATTGGGACACGAGACACCAGCTAGAGCTGGTGTGCTCGTTCCCATCGCAGGAATTACGGGGCTCAGGTAAGTTTAAGGGGGGCTCGGGGGGGGGGTGTTGCTGCAGTAAATGTAGAGGTTTACAACCCCTTTTAGCTTTAACCACTTGCTGCTAAGCAACATACCCGTACGTCACCCGACTATAACTGGTTGTTATACTGGGATATTTTTTTTTTTTTTATAAGAGCTGGTGGAGCACTTTCTTCTAAAAGCAATCCTTTCAAGTAATTAGCCACTGGATTGCTTTTACAAGTTGTGAAAGAGGGTCCACCCCTCCCCCTCCCATTCACCCCCTTACTGGGCTCTCCTATCCCACCGGGTAACCCGAGATTGCAGCCTGCAGAACCCACTGGGGAGCCCGAGACTGAAGCTGGTGCTTACGCCAGCTGACCATAGAGCTGATCGGGACCCGGAACGGCCCTGATCATCTTTATGGTCAAAAAAAAAAAAAAAAACAGAAGTGAGAAGTATGTGGTCACTTCTGGTTTCACTGGTTGTAAATAAAACCATTAGTGGTTTGAAAGAAAAAAAAAAGCATCAGATCATACCGATCTTCATATGATCCCAAGCTTTTAAGGGCAGAGAAGACATCTGGGCTTAAATAGACCCCAGATATCTCAGTAAAGAGGACCCTTTACTGCTATGTATTACTATCACAAAGGATGTTTGCATTCCTTGTGATAACAATAAAAGTGCTTAAAAAAAAAAAAAGTCCAGTGTTTTTTTTAGTGCTCGTGCGCAAAGATTAATCTTTAATCGTTAACATACACATCTGTCCCGCATCCTACGTAAACGGTGACATATCACTGCGAACATCCGATCGGGAGCAATAAATCTAGCACCAGACCTGTGTAGATCTAAGGCGATAACCTTTGAAGGCTTTTAAAGCATTGTCTATGGATAATATAATGTAGCATGTTGCCACCCCAAGGGCATGCGCAGTTTTAAACCATGACATGTTTGGTATCTATATAATCGGTGTAACATCAACTTTTATATTTCTTACCAAACAATTGGATGTTATATGGTGTTTTTGGGCATTAAAGTGTAATTGTTCCAGAACAATGGTGTTTGAAAAAATACTGCGCCATAATGGTGTGACACCAAAAAATTGAAATGCCCACCATTTTATTTTCTAGGGCCTCTGCTTTAAAAAAGGTATCATGTTTGTGGGTTTTGTAAATAATTTTCTAGCAAAAAACCTGATATTTACATGTAAGTGAGAAGTGTCAGAAAAAGGCCCGGTCTTCAAGTGGTTTAACCACTTAAGGACCGGACCATTATGCTGCTTAAGGACCAGAGGACTTTTTCCAATTTGGCATTGCGTCGCTTTAACTGCTAATTGCGCGGTCATGCAATGCTGTACCCAAACGAAATTTGCGTCCTTTTCTTCCCACAAATATAGCTTTCTTTTGATGGTATTTGATCACCTCTGCCGTTTTTATTTTTTGCGCTATAAACGGAAAAAGACCGAAAATTTTGAAAAAAAATGATATTTTCTACTGTGTGTTATTAAAAAAATCCAATAAACTCAATTTTAGTCATACATTTAGGCCAAAATGTATTCGGCCACATGTCTTTGGTAAAAAAAATGTCAATAAGCGTATATTTATTGGTTTGCGCAAAAGTTATAGCGTCTACAAACTAGGGTACATTTTCTGGAATTTACACAGCTTTTAGTTTATGACTGCCTATGTCATTTCTTGAGGTGCTAAAATGGCAGGGCAGTACAAAACCCCCAAATGACCCCATTTTGGAAAGTAGACACCCCAAGGAAATTGCTGAGAGGCATGTTGAACCCATTGTATATTTATTTTTTTGGTCCCAAGTGATTGAATAATGACAAAAAAAAAAAATATTTACAAAAAGTTGTCACTAAATGATATATTGCTCACACAGGCCATGGGCCTATGTGGAATTGCACCCCAAAATACATTCAGCTGCTTCTCCTGAGTATGGGGATACCACATGTGTGGGACTTTTTGGGAGCCTAGCCGCGTACGGGGCCCCGAAAACCAATCACCGCCTTCAGGATTTCTAAGGGCGTAAATTTTTGATTTCACTCCTCACTACCTATCACAGTTTTGAAGGCCACAAAATGCCCAGATGGCACAAACCCCCCCCAAATGACCACATTTTGGAAAGTAGACACCCCAAGCTATTTGCTGAGAGGCATGTTGAGTCCATGGAATATTTTATATTTTGACACAAGTTACGGGAAAGTGACAAATTTTTTTTTTTTTTTGCACAAAGTTGTCACTAAATGATATATTGCTCACACAGGCCATGAGCATATGTGGAATTGCACCCCAAAATACATTTTAGCTGCTTCTCCTGAGTATGGGGATACCACATGTGTGGGACTTTTTGGGAGCCTAGCTGCGTACGGGGCCCCGAAAACCAATCACCGCCTTCAGGATTTCTAAGGGTGTAAATTTTTCATTTCACTCTTCACTGCCTATCACAGTTTCGGAGGCCATGGAATGCCCAGGTGGCACAAACCCCCCCCCCCCCCCCAAATGACCCCATTTTGGAAAGTAGACACCTCAAGCTATTTGCTGAGAGGCATGGTGAGTATTTTGCAGCTCTCATTTGTTTTTGAAAATGAAGAAAGACAAGAAAAAACTTTTTTTTTTCTTTTTTCAATTTTCAAAACTTTGTGACAAAAAGTGAGGTCTGCAAAATACTCACTATACCTCTCAGCAAATAGCTTGGGGTGTCTACTTTCCAAAATGGGGTCATTTGGGGGGGTTTGTGCCACCTGGGCATTCCATGGCCTCCGAAACTGATAGGCAGTGAAGAGTGAAATCAAAAATTTACGCCCTTAGAAAGCCTGAAGGCAGTGCTTGGTTTTCGGGGTCCCGTACGGGGCTAGGCTCCCAAAAAGTCTCACATGTGGTATCCCCGTACTCAGGAGAAGCAACAGAATGTATTTTGGGGTGTAATTTTACATATTCCCATGGCATGTTTGAGCAACATATCATTTAGTGACAACTGTGCAAAAAAAAAAAAAAAAAAATTGTCTCTTTCCCGCAACTTGTGTCACAATATAAAATATTCCATGGACTCGACATGCCTCTCAGCAAATAGCTTGGGGTGTCTACTTTCCAAAATGTGGTCATTTTGGGGGGGTTTTGAACTGTCCTGGCATTTTATGCACAACATTTAGAAGCTTATGTCACACATCACCCACTCTTCTAACCACTTGAAGACAAAACCCTTTCTGACACTTTTTGTTTACATGAAAAAATTTTTTTTTTTTGCAAGAAAATTACTTTGAACCCCCAAACATTATATATATATTTTTTAAAGCAAATGCCCTACAGATTAAAATGGTGCAAAAGCAAAAGATTGCCGCTCCAATCTCTCAAATCCGTATCAAGACACCCGCCCTAATGGAACTCCCAGGTGCTGGCTCTGCACAAGTTTGAGGAAAGAGAAAAATATCCTGGACGGCCGCACACCATAGAAGACATCTTTATTGATATGAAGAAATAAAATCCAAATGCAGTCACCTCATGTACAGGGAGGAACAGGAAAGATAGCTAACATGTTTCACGCCCCATCATGGCGCTTATTCATAGCTGAATGATTAAAGTTTGATCATGGGTATATATAGGGACTTCAGGTTTTGATAGCCAATCCAGAGATGGTCTCAAATAGAGACCTGCCCACATAATCAAACTCTAGACCGACACCCAAGAGATAGGAGACACCTGGGATGTGAAGTTGAATTTTAAATCAAAATTTGAAGAGATTAAAATGGTGGGTGTTTCATTTTTTTTTTCACACAGTATTTGCGCAGCGATTTTTCAAACGCATTTTTTGGGGAAAAAGCACACTTTTTTAAATTTTAATGCACTAAAACACACTATATTGCCCAAATGTTTGATGAAATAAAAAAGATGATCTTAGGCCGAGTACATGGATACCAAACATGACATGCTTTAAAATTACGCACAAACGTGCAGTGGCGGCAAACTAAATACATTTTTAAAAGCCTTTACAGGTTACCACTTTAGATTTACAAAGGAGGTCTACTGCTAAAATTACTGCCCTTAATCTGACCTTCGCGGTAATACCTCACATGCATGGTGCAATTGCTGTTTACATTTGATGCCAGACCGACGCTTTTGTTCGCCTTTGCGCGAGAGCAGGCGGGGGGACGGGTGCTTTTTTTTTTTTTTTTTTTTTTGCTTTTTTATCTTATTTTTAAACTGTTCCTTTCATTTTTTATTTTTTTTTAAATCATTTTTATTGTTGTCTCAGGGAATGTAAATATCCCCTATGATAGCAATAGGTAGTGACAGGTACTCTTTTTTTGAAAAAATTGGGGTCTATTAGACCCTAGATCTCTCCTCTGCCCTCAAAGCATCTGACCACACCAAGATCGGTGTGATAAAATGCTTTCCCAATTTCCCAATGGTGCTGTTTACATCCGGCGAAATCTAAGTCATGAAATGCTCGTAGCTTCCGGTTTCTTAGGCCATAGAGATGTTTGGAGCCACTCTGGTCTCTGATCAGCTCTATGGTCAGCTGGCTGAATCACTGGCTGCATTCTCAGGTTCCCTGTTGAGAAAGGAGAGCCAGAGAAAAACACTGAAGACGGTGGGGGGGGCATTCCCTCCCACTGCTTGTAAAAGCAGTCTAGAGGCTAATTAGCCGCTAGGATTGCTTTTACATGAAAGCCGACCACTGGCTGAAAAGAATGATACCAAGATGATACCTAAACCTGCAGGCATCATTCTGGTATAACCACTCAGTCGTGAATGGCGTACCTGAAGACAAAAAAATGGTTAAAAATAAAACACTGTAAACGGTAAAGTATAAAAAATTGCATACCTGAAAAGCAAACATGATAAAACATAATAACAATAAAACATTGCAGAATAGAATACAGTAAAAAAGAGCAGAACAATAGAGAGAGAGAGAACAATAAAACGACAACTATTTTTTTTTATTTTATAATTTATTTATTTTTTTTACACTTTTTTTTGTAACTAACTTTTATAACTGTAACCGGTTCCAGGTTCGGGTCTCTCAAAATGCGATGGCATCTTGGGAGACCCTGTGAAAGTGCGCCTAGTCTGTGGAATGCTGTACCCTAAGCTAATACTCAACTAGTGAATGGTAGCGTTCAAAACATTCACCAATGCAAAGACCAGGATTGTCAGGACAGGAGGGACAATAATAGCGGGTGTCACGCCTATATCCGCGCTTGCTGCAGACACAACATCTTTTTTTGGGGGGTGTTCGTTGGGTAGGGGTACTCGGGAGGACATAAAGAAAATGCCTCTCATGCAGCCGACTGCATTTGGTTGGGGATGTGAATGGGGGAAGTACGGGCGCTGCAGAATTGGTGGGTTCCCAATTAGGATTGGCGAATGCAGCAGGAAGGGCATGATGGGCACGACGGGCCTGTTTGTCTTCTTCTTGGTGGCAGCGGGACACTACTTGTGCTTGCCACCTCACCAGCTTGAACTGCACTTATGGGACTCGCCACGTCACCAAGTGTTACTACAGTGCTGGTTTGACTACGACCGGGGTGTACTAGGCCGCTGGTGCTTGCCAGTTCACCAAAACGCCACCAAAAAAACTGTTAGCGATCGCAGGGATCAGGCCTGACTCTGCAAACGCTGCAGTTATGCGGTTAGTGTTTTGTCAGTGACAGTGATCGATCGATACTGCACTTGGGTGGGCTGGGCTGTGCTGGGCCGGGCAGAGGGGCAAAACGCAGGTGCTAGCAGGTATCTGGGCTGATCCCACTAACACTGCGTTTTTGGGAACCCTAAACTGCTGGGGACGCTAGTATAGATCTGATTGGATCAGATATTGATCCGATCAGATACTATACCACTAAGGGAGGTGTACGGTGCATGCGTGGGTGTTACTGGTACTGGCGCTAACCTGACGCTGCCTGGGGCTGGTGCTTGCCAGTTCACCAAAATGCTACCAAAAAAACTGTTAGCGATCGCAGGGATCAGGCCTGACTCTGCGAACGCTGCAGTTATGCGGTTAGTGTTTTGTAAGTGACAGTGATCGATCGATACTGTACTTGGGTGGGTTGGGCTGGGTGGAGGGGCAAAACGCAGGTGCTAGCAGATATCTGGGCTGATCCCGCTAACACTGCGTTTTTGGGAACCCTAAACTGCTGGGGACGCTAGTATAGATATGATCAGATATTGATCCGTACAGATACTATACCACTAAGGGAGGCGTATGCTGCGTGCGTGCATGTTAGCGGTACTGCCGCTAATCTGACGCTGCCTGGGGCGACTCATGTCACCGCCAGGCGATCAGGGGGCTAAACCTTTATTCGGTAATAAACGGCGGGTGCCCTGACACTGTAAAAAATAAACGAACTAACCAGCGTCACCCGTAACAGTTATACGGTGATCAGTGGTGAAAGGGTTAACTAGGGGGCAATCAAGGGGTTAAAACATTTATTAGATTGTATATGGGGGTCCCTGTCGCTATAAAACGCTGACGGCGAACCTAAATATTTACCTCCCTAACTAGCGTCACCAGCGACACTAATACAGCAATCAGAAAAATGATTGCTTAGCGACACTGGTGACGGGGGGTGATCAAGGGGTTAAATCTTTATTAGGTGGGGTTAGGGGGCTACCCTAGACCTAAAGGGGGCTAACACTTACTGCCCTACCACACTAACTGTCACAAACTGACACCAATACAGTAATCAGAAAAAAAACAAAAAACTGCATGGTGTCAGTGTGACAGGGGGGGGGAGGGGTGATTAGGGGGGGATCGGGGGGTAAAGGGGGGTGTAAAGTGTGCCTGGCATGTTCTACTGTGTGTGTGTGTAGTGTTTGTGCACTCACATTTCAGTCTTCTCTCCTCGGCGCCGGAACGAAAACTGCCGAGCCGAGGAGAGATGACATCATTTCCTCTGCCTCTGTGTACTATACAGAGGCAGGGGAATGATCTCATTGGCTGGGAGCGATCGCGAGGGGGGGGCCACGAATGGATGGTCTCCCCCTCGCCTCTCATCGCTCCCAGACCAAAGCCGACCGCCTCGGGCACCGGGGGGGGGGTCCGATCAGACCCCCCGCCTGCGGGAAGGCAATCACGTACCAGGTACATGATTTTGCCTGCCCGTGCCATTCTGCCGCAGTATATCTGCGTTAGGCGGTCGGCAAGTGGATAAAAAAGAATGAGGCAATTTTTGGCACAAGAAGAGGGGAAGAAAGTTGAAAGGAGATTTTGTAATGCCCTGTACACACGGGCGGACTTTTCGACCGAAATTGCCTGCCGGAACAAATCCGTCGGAAAATCGGACCGTGTGTGGGCTTCGGACTTCCGACTGACCATTGCGGTCGAAAATCCGCCGGACTTTAGATTTGAAACATGCTTCAAATCTTCCCGCCGGAACTCCACCGGAACCAGTTCCTATCGGGAAGCCTGTTCGTCTGTATGCTGGTCCGATGGACCAAATACGATGCAAGGACAGCTACAGCACCTGCCCGCGAGAATGTTTCCAGCGCGATCCTATCGCACTGGTTCTCGGTGACAGGGTACTATACATCTCGCGCTCGCTGCAATAGGAAAAACACATTTTCCTATTGCAGCGAGCGTGAGAAAGAGGCGACAATGTCCCTTAGGTCTGGTATGGATTTTAAGGGGAACCCCCTATGCCGAAAAACGGCGTGGGGGTCCCCCCAAAATCCATACCAGACTCTTATCCGAGCACGCAGCCCGGCCGGTCAGGAAAGGGGGTGGGGATGAGCGAGCGCCCCCCCCCCCCTTTAACCGTACCAGTCCGCATGCCCTCAACATGGGGGGGATGGGTGCTTTGGGGAAGGGGGGCGCCCTGCGGCCCCCCACCCCAAAGCACCTTGTAATTTATTAGGCGGCTCTCTCCTGCCTCTTCTCCCGGTGTCCGGTTCTTCTCCCGCTCTCCGGCCTCTTCTCCACTCTCTGGTTCTTCTCCCGCTCTCTGTTCTGCCGGGCTCCTCCGCTATCTTCTGTTCTTTTGCCGCTCTCTTGCTAGTGGTGGCCCGGTCTTCTCCATCGTCTTCTTCCCTGTTCTCTTCTTCGGATGTTGACACGACACTCTCTCCCACTGTAATGCTGTGTTCACGGTGCGCAACGACTTATATAGGCATGGGGCGTGGTCACCGGGTGATGTCACCCGGTGACCCCGCCCCTTATGACGGCACAGTCCCAGCATGCCCTGGGACTGATGTCTTAAGGGGCGGGGTCACCGGGTGACATCACCCGGTGACCACGCCCCATGCCTATATAAGTCGTTACGCACCGTGAACACAGCATTACAGCGGGAGAGAGCGTCGTGTCAACATCGGAAGAAGAGAACAGGGAAGAAGACGGTTGAGAAGACCTGGCCACCGCTAGCAAGAGAGCAGCAAAAGAGCAGAAGATAGCGGAGGAGCCCGGCAGAAGAACCGAAGAGCGGGAGTAGAACCGGAGAGCGGAGAAGAGGCCGGAGAGTGGGAGAAAAACCGGACATCGGGAGAAGAGGCCGGAGAGAGCGGAGAAGTCGGAAAAAAGCCCCGAAGTTGGAAGAAGACCCCCCGGAGCTGCCTAATAAATTACTTTAAAAACCTGTCTAGTGTATTTTTTTATTGACACTTTTTTCCCCAGGTGAATGGGTAGGGGTACGATGTACCCCATACTCATTCACATAGGGTGGGGGCCGGGATCTGGGGGCCCCCTTATTAAAGGGGCTCCCAGATTCCGATAAGCCCCCTGCCCGCAGACCCCGACAACCAACGGCCAGGGTTGTCGGGAAGAGGCCCTTGTCCTCATCAACATGGGT
Organism: Lithobates septentrionalis; assembly: GCA_037952835.1. Lineage (NCBI taxonomy): Eukaryota > Metazoa > Chordata > Amphibia > Anura > Ranidae > Lithobates > Lithobates septentrionalis. The sequence goes on from JBBDGP010004954.1 coordinate 87,265, forward strand.
ACAAGGTGCTTTGGGGTGGGGGCGCCCCCCCTCCCAAAGCACCCACCCCCATGTGCATGCGGCCTGGTATGGTTCAGGGGGGGGCACTCGTTCGTCTTCACCCTCTTTCCTGACCGGCCGGGCTGCGTGCTCGGATAAGGGTCTGGTATGGATTTTGGGGGGACCCCCACGCCGTTTTCTCTGCTTAGGGGGTTCCCCTTAAAATCCATACCAGACCTGATGGCCTGGTATGCTCTGCGACGGGGCTCGCAAGGTGTTAATCTCGCCGATAAAAGCAGCGAGATTGACTTCCTTTTCTAGTCCCGTCGTACCTCATCACGTTCAAAATGAACGGACTTTAGTCCGTGTGTGGGCAAGTCCATTCGTTTGGAAGTCCGCCGCAACTCCGTCGAAAGTCTGTCGGGAAGACCATCGGACCTAGTCTGCTGGAAAGTCCGGTCGTGTGTACAGGGAATAACCCTCAGAAGTGATTTAAATCCCATTGCATGCTTAAAACCCACAAACACCCTTTTTTGGCCATTCCTATTGATTCCAATGCATTTTAGCAAAATGGTGGAATTTTTCATCAGTCTCTTAATTTTTACAACAATTTTTGGGGAAATTAAAAAAATCTGTTTCACTCATTCCCATTGGTTTTTCCTGCCTTTTGTTTCGATGTAGCTCTACCTTGTTAGCACCAGGGAGGGACATATAGAACAGGTAAAAGTCCACATACAGTACATACAGGATCTCTATGCTGTAACCAGTTTCCCATCAATTTATTACCTTAAACAAACATTGGCAGTGAAGGGAGAAGTTGAAGTGTAACTAAGAAAGAAAAGGTTTCACAATATATTGTCACTGATACAATTAGTCACTCCATTCTGGGAGAGTTCTGTAGGTAATGTAGTGCAGGGTTGTGTGTGCACAGCAAACTGGGGATCTGCTGTAAAAAATTAATGACCTAAAATTTCCATTTACAGTGGAACTTCCCATATCAAACTTCCCTGTCACTGTAGTAACGTGATATATTTCTTCCCACACCTACAGTCCTCTTGCGAGCAATTGTCCCATGATTTCAGAAATAGGTGTACAACATAACAAGTGAAACATTTTTATGCATTAAAAGTAGTATTCCATTCATGGTTATTTTAGTTTAAATAGAGTGGAGAAGAGATAGAACTTCTTATATTGCTATTAGAAATGACACCCATGACAGGTGATGTGGACTCACCCAAGGTATAAAGTACAGGTGACATTTTGGTCTTCCCCAGAGCACCCCACAAGGAGTGATGGGCCGGAGACCCTAGTGGTATTTTGGGCTTGCTGCAAAATGACACCAGGTCACAGTCCTCGGGATCATCCCACCAAAGAAGTTGCAGGAACAGGGTGGCTACATTGTGGTGACAGAGTACAGGATAATGGAAAATGAGAGTGTGAGCAGAGGTGGAGACAGCAGCAGACAAGAAAGAAGTCAGTGTCCAGGCAGAAGTTGAGGCAGGCAGCAAACAAGAGAGTAGTCAGTGTCCAAGCAGAGGTGGAGGCAGGCCACAGACAAAAGAGAAGTCGGTGCCCAGGCAGAAATGGAGGCAGGCAGCACTTTCCATAGTTGCTAGGACACAGTGAAAATTTGAGATAGCATGAGCAGCACCAGAGCATATGGAGCACAATGCACTAGCCAATCACCACTCTCTGTTAAGCAGACAACAATTACAATTACCTAGCTGATTCTCTGTTAAGCAGAGAAACCATAAACTATTATACACTGATCCTAGCACCTACCAAGGAGGTTGCTACATATATATGGAAACTCTTTTTAAGTTGATTGGTCAATCGCTGGACCCAGGGACAGGTAAGTGTCCAATTAAAAGTCAGTAGCTGCAGTATTTGTAGCTGCTGACTTTTTAAATTTTTTTTTTTTGTTAATGGCCCCCCTGGGTGGAACTCCTCTTTAACACTCCCCGTGTTTAACTACTCACACACATTTAGATTCTGCACTAATCACCCCTTCAATTTGATCTGTTCACCATACAACTTCCATTATATTATGTATTAACACTCTACATATGGGTATCTTTGGGTACATTATCTATATATTACTCAACATTACTATTTCATTTTAAACTACATATACTCATAATTAATAATTGTTCCCAGATATCCCCTCCATCTGACGAGCTCCATATCACCATCATTGTTACATGGACATCACCTCACTACCAAGACACTGCCATTCCATTACCTGATGCTATCTAGACAAAATATGCTGCCTCGGCTCCCGTGACGGGGGTTGTTGCCTCCGGCCCACTCCATGCCATCTGCCATGCGCCGCATTCAATGCCAGGGTTGGTAAGTGTTTTTTGGCCAACTATTTTTGGTATTTTTTACTCTACTCCTCTCTATCAAGATGGAGGTTTATTATATGTATATATCTTACAGGATCCCACCGCATCAGCTCCTGATGAGTGGAGAAAATCATCCACGAAACACGTCGAGCTACACTTGATGCTACAACCTTATCTATTTGCACCTTGATGATGTCATCATTATTTTAATAATATCATTATCATCATTATTATGTGATTCTAATACCAGTTACCGGGCATACCACCTCTGGTACTTAACATGATTATTATCATTATTATGCGAGTACGATTCCAGCTACCGGGCATGCCACCGTTGGCACCTTAGGCCATTTGCTGTCCTGTACTAACATTACTTTGACCACTATCTACTCAGTATGATTACGTATCCATTTGCATGTATTTTTCCATCTCAATATGCTTCATTTTTTTGTACCAATTATATATGTGTGTATATATATGAAATTCTTGTACTATATCTACTATGATTATTAAACTTACATTTTTTAACCCTCCGCATTCCATCTGTTTCATTTAAAGCCCCAACTCCTTTTTTGCATATACCACTACTGTAAGGAGGACATTATTCATAGTAACCATCAATATAAAGGATATTTTCCTAATGATCCCTGATGGACTAAACTTAGAAGGGGTTCCCTGACACCTGAAAAAATATTTCAAGGGTTCCTCTTGGGTAAAAAGGCTGAGAAAGGCTGCTCAAGTGAAATGTATTTATCTAGTCTCTTTGTTCAATATTTTTATACTGTTACCATTAATTAAGATTAATTAATTAAGATTAATTTAGTCTTTCTGACTTAATAATCACTGCTACTATAACAGAAGGTGGTAGGGCATCTAACATTTTTTAGTTGTCACCAGGGACACAGACAGTAAGTGTTATTGTTGGCCCAGAGCCCGCATCTGTTTATCCCAGGACCTAGTCCGTCATGTTCTTGTACATCGCTTTGCATGTGCCATATCGTGGCTGAGTAGTCAGTGTCCAGGCAGAGGTGAAGGCAGGTGGCGGGTAAGTGGGTAACAGGAATGAGTCAGCAAAGGGGGCATGAAACACAAGTAGAGTCAGACAATCTAGGTCAGCAATGGGCAAAGAAGAAACAATAGCAAAGCAATAGGTAGCTAGAAAGAAGACACAGCACAGGCTACCATAAATTAAGCATTTGAATACCCTCTAAGGCCTGTGTATGCACACCGATGCACACTAACGAAAGTACGCACCAACGTGCATGTGCCCATGTCTATGCATGCAATGGTTGCAACCACTAATGACCAAAAAGCCACGATATGGCACATGCAACGCGATGTACAAGAACATGACAGACTAGGTCCTGGGATAAACAGATGCGGGCTCTGGGCCTACAATAACACTTGCTGTCTGTGTCCCTGGTGACAACTAAAAAGAGTTAGATGTCCTACCACCTTCTGTTATAGTAGCAGTGATTATTAGGCCAGAAAGACAATATTAATCTCTCCCATGGTAACAGTATAAAAAGCCGCAGCCCCAAGAGAACTGGAACCCTCCTGGCAGAGTAAGAACACACTGGAAAGGCATCCCAAACATTTATTATCTCCCCATCCACCTCCTCAATGCCTCTTTCCAGGGATTGGCTGGGGCATAATAAATATTCATACTAGTCATTTGACTCTGAAGATGTGAAGGTAAGTACAGCGCTGCGCCAGAAATTACACAAATGTATATACCAATTAGCAGCTAGCACACCTATAGACTTAGGTTGGAGTTCAAAATAAAAATAAAAAAGTGTAGCGCTATATACATTGAACAAAAAGTTTAACGTGCCTAGAGACAGTAAATAAAACCTAAACAACCCTTATAGACAAAGGTATAAATGGTAGAACAAAGTGACACTATATGATTCAACACATCAATTGAAATACAATATGAATAATAGTGACCAAAATATAAAAATGAAGTAAATACAATAGATCTGAAAAACTGTGAGAGTATGGCAGATCAGCCACTCAAATTCATGTATAAAAGTCCAAAGTAGGAATAAATAATAATCTTGTGAAAAAAGGAATCCACCACCGAAAGTTGTGGTGGTTGTGCGTTTGGAAATGGTGGAAAATTACTTCCAACTTCACACGAAAATGAAATTTGTTACATCCAACAAGTTGATGAATAACGAAGGAACCACAGGTGGACAAAGGATCTAGATGGGTGGCAGTACCATCACCGAAACATCAGGAGGCTTACCGGAACTTAGTGACTTGAAAAGACCTACGTCTTACAAGTCAAAAAGGCTTGTTGACCAACCGGTCTAGACAGGGTAACTCGTCACCAATCTTCAACTCGCGATAGAAAGGGGTATCAGCAAAGCTTTCCACGTCCACCAACGATCCAAGAGGGCCAAGCGAAAGTTTCATATATCATGCGAGAAGTAAAGCTCACATAGCGTGATAACGTTTAAAACATCGATTTATTAAATAAAAGAATAAACTATGCACTCACATATTTCGGAGATCAAAACAGCTCAAAATAGTCAAATAGCGGTAATCGTGATGGATCCACCCGACATGTTTCAGCTACACAGCCGTCATCTGACTCTCCCTGCCCTATATACTTCTACGAGAAGCAGGTGGGAGAAAATCAAACACCCAGCTATTACAGTGAGCCAAAAACTACATTTAGCCTAGTAGCCTAACTAGAGGAGGGCACTACATCTGTAAAGCGCTGTGCAAACTGTTTGCATTATGTAAGTCCTGAATAATAGTAATTATTTTCAGTGAATCCAAGAGTGTGCTGAGGGACACTTAAGCAACTTGCCTCATAAGTGGGAAGTTGCCTTATGGGGCGTACACACGGTCGGACTTTTCGACCGGACTGGTCTGACGGATGCCGACGGACCAAATCCGGTGGACAATCCGATCGTGTGTGGGCTTCACCGGACCTTCAGCGGACTTTTCCAGTCGCAAATCTGACCTACTTTAGATTTGGAACAAGCTTCAAATCTTTACGTCATAACTCCGCCGGACCCAGAAATGCGCTCGTCTGTATGCTAGTCCGACGGACAAAAAACGACGCTAGGGCAGCTATTGGCTACTGGCTATCAACTTCCTTATTTTAGTCCGGTGTACGCCATCACGTACGAATCCGTCGGACTTTGGTGTGATCATGTGTAGGCAAGTCCATTCGTTAGAAAGTCCGTCAAAAGTCCGCTGGAAAGTCTGTCGGACCAGTCCGGTAGAAAAGTCCGCCCGTGTGTACGCGGCTAAGCCCGCATTTCTCAATCTTTTTAACATGGAGGAACCCTTGAAATAACTTTCTGGGCTCAGGGTTCCTATGCTAATAATTACTATGTCTACATCTCACTGTACTTTAGTGTAGGGGGACCAGATGCAGCCCTTACCTTGCTTTTATCCGGCCCTTGGGGCAATATTTCATCCTCTGATATCAACAATGTTGCATATCTCCCCACTGACACCAATTAAGGGGTACAATTCCTCCCAATGACACCAACGATGGGGCACAATCTCTCCCACGGACACCAATGATGGGGTACACGTCCTCCCAATCACACCAACAATGGAGTACAATTCCCCCCCATTGACACCAAACATGGGGCATTGTTTTTTCCCAATGATGTCAGGACCTTTTCTACTCCCACTGGCCACAGTCCATCCCCCTAAAGTCTGAAGGACAGTAAACTGACCCTTTTGTTTAGTAAGTTTGGAGACGCCTGCTTTAGTGTGATGGTCACTGAGATGAATGTTCCTTACATTGGTGATCATTGTGAAGAATTCCACCTTCGATAGCTGAAAAGATCCTTGGTGTCAGTGGAAACTTATCTAAGAGGCAGAAGTTGCTCATTGCTCAAGGAACCCCTAACAACATCTGCAGGAACCAAAGTGTTCCATAGAACCCTGGCTGAGAATGGCTGGGCTAAGAAGTATGCAGTTTTTCAGCTCTGGGTGAAAGGATACTACAACCTTTCAAATAGTATCCTTTCACTGAGCAGCACAAATAGAGGTAGCATATAGTCTATATAGCCAGAATATACGTTGTTCATTGCATAGAAGATAAGAAGATATCAGTGTCAATTATTCGGTTCGCAGGGCGATTCAAACCCACGAGCACACGGGTAGCACTCCTTTGTATTCATATCAACATATAGGCATCTTTTGTCCAATACATATGGTTGAACATAATCATAACTTAAATTTATAAAGTACCGTATTTATCGGCGTATAACACGCGCCAGCGTATAACACGCACCCCAAGTTTAGGAGGAAAGTTTAAGGAAAAAACTTACATTTAAATGCCCATCAATGCAGCCTCATCAGTGTCCATCTGCAGCCTTGTCAGTGTCCATCTGTAGTGTTGTCCCTGATTGCAGCATTGTCCCCCATTTCAGCATTGTCCCCCATTTCAGCATTGTCCCCCATTTCAGCATTGTCCCCCATTGCAGCCTTGTCCCCCATTGCAGCCTTGTCAGTGTCCATCTGTAGTCTTGTACCCGATTGCAGCCTTGTCAGTGTCCCTCTGTAGCCTGTGTCGTTTGCATCTTTGAAAATGGCGCCGCCGTTCTCGGCCGCTTTTGGCCATTCTCGGCCGCTTTTGGCCATTCTCGGCGGCTTTCGGCCATTCTCGGCGGCTCTCGGACGCACTCGGCTTTCGGCGGCTCCCGCGAGACTGCGAGAGGCGTCGAGAATGGCCAATGGCCGAGAGCCGCCGAGAATTGCCGAAAGCGGCCGAGAGCCGCCGAGAATGGCCGAAGGCAGGCGAGAGCCGCCGAGAAGGGCCGAAAGCGGCTGAGAACGGCGGCGCCATTTTCGAAGCCGCCGAGAAAAGCCAAAAGCCGCTGAGAGCGGCCAAAAAGCTCACAATCGGCGGGGGATCGGCATATAACACGCACCCACGATTTTCCCCTGATTTTCAGGGGAAAAAAGTGCGTGTTATACGCCAATAAATACGGTAACTGTATGGGAGGCAGATGTGGGACAGTTAGACGGGGAATAATGGGAGGAGATCTTTCAGGCGGTGAACTTTTGTTCACTTAACGTGTCCCAAAAACGTACTCGACTCTATATATTATTGAGAACGTATTATACTCCTCACAGGCTCCACCTAATAAATTTGCAGGCTGAACCTACGAGACCATGGAGACCTTATACACATGCTGTGGAGGTGTCCCAAGTTACACACGTATTGGGCGGGAGTGGTGAAGAAGACCATCAACTCGGTCTTTAACGTGACTCTTCCACAGGACCCAAGAGCGTGTCTCTTGGGGGCTCGGGAGGAATACGAGTGGGAAGGACACAGCAGAGAGGCTATACACAGAGTCCTATTTCAAGCTAGAAAACTAATCATGACTTACTGGAAGTCTGAGAGGCCCTCTACCATTAAAGAATGGACTGACAACATTAACATAACTCTAATGCCCTGTACACATGGTCGGACATTGATCGGACATTCCGACAACAAAATCCTAGGATTTTTTAAGACGGATGTTGGCTCAAACTTGTCTTGCATACACATGGTCACACAAAGTTGTCGGAAAATCCGATCATTCTGAACTGGAAAGGTTGATATATCAACATAGAGGAAGTGCGCAAAAATTTGAGAGACTGTGGGCACCTTGGTTAGATGTGCCGGGATTAGCCCCGCTGGAACTAGTGGCTGACAGGCTATTAGGAATAAATGTTGGGTGAATAACAGGCTGAGAAACGCTATGACTGGGCTGCGGTGATAATGATGATACATTCGTGTTGTTGGTTAATAGTTGGAATGTGTAATATGCAGTTGTACCATATGGCAATGAAAATAATGTCTGTATTACATTTCTGCAAATTCAATAAAATTTTGTTGGATATAAAAAAAAATACAGTAACTGTATTGAATTGATCTTACCAAAATCTAGGTTTTAGGGCTGCATTAGTCTGTGTGGCTGAAGCAAAAGTCCACATGTACAGCTGATCCAGACAAGCAGTGAATTTTGTAGTGACGAGGCTTCTACAGATATCTGTCATAAGTTGCCAGTAGCAAGAAGTACCCATTGGCACCAGAGGGCAAGCCCTCTGGCTGATTTGAAAATCTTTTGTGTATTGCATTTCACTAGAACCATTTTCTCCTATAATTTTAGCTGATGGAAATATTTGTACATTTGTACATACGCATACAGTATATTGTAGAAATAGTATTGGGACGCCTGCCTTTACGCACACATGAACTTTAATAGCATCCCAGTCTTAGTCCGTAGGGTTCAATATTGAGTTGGCCCACCCTTTGCAGCTATAACAGCTTCAACTCTTCCAGGAAGGCCGTCCACAAGGTTTAGGAGTGTGTCTATGGGAATGTTTGACCATTCTTCCAGAAGCGCATTTGTGAGGTCAGGCACTGATGTTGGATGAGAAGACCTGGCTCGCAGTCTTCGCTCTAATTCATCGGGTTGAGGTCAGGACTCTCTGCAGGCCAGTCAAGTTCCTCCACCCCAAACTCGCTCATCCATGTCTTTATGGACCTTGCTTTGTGCACTGGTGTGCAGTCATGTTGGAACAGGAAGGGGCCATCCCCAAACTGTTCCAAAAGTTGGGAGCATGAAATTGTTCACACCAAAACCCCACACCATAATTCCCTCTCTACCTAATGATTTGGAAAAGACTAAACTTTTTACAGGTTACCAGTTTAGCGTTACAAAAACCATTGCTCACGCTATAACGTTTGCGGCGATACCCCGCATGTGTGGTGCTAACACTGTTTACATATGTGGGTGTGATCTACGTATGCATTCGCCACTGCACGCGAGCATGGGGGGGATGGGGGCGCTTTAGAAAAAAAAAAAGTATTATTATTTATTTTATTACATTTTTACACTTTACATTTTTTTAACACTTTTATTGCTATCGCAAGAAGTGTAAACATCCCCTGCCATACCAATAAAGCATGACAGGTCCTCTTTATTGAGAAATCTGGATCAATAAGCCTCGACATATCTCCTCTACAATGGAAAGCATGAGATAAAAAAAAAAGCGTAGATCTCATGCTTTCTGAAAAAAAAGAAAAATGGCCTTGTTTACATCGGGCAGAAACTGAAAGTGGAGTTATGACGTTGCACCGGTGTTGTAAAAATTTCTGCGACCCATGCAGAATCTCGACCGTGTCACTTCCTGTGCGGCTCCGTCACTCAAACAGCTGACGGCAGGACTTTACCACGCATGCGCGATTTCACGGCCCATGGTCGCGCATGCACGGGAGCTATCCGCAGTCGAGATAATATTTTGCTCTCAAGCGGGCAGGCGGGCGGATGCGGAGAGATGGTTAAACGTCAGAAACAGCCCTGCCCACCCCACTAACACGCCCCGAATCGAGCATGCGCGAATCTTATGTATGTCCAGGGTCCAGAAAAATTATGGACTCGAGGGGGCGGAGGTAGAGAGTTGGTGGGAGGGGGAGATAGAGCGGAGTTTGGAGAGGGGGGTGGGCCCCCGTGCATAGCACTGAGTCCAAGTACAGTACATTGTTCTGCCATCAAATACGCTGCCACTGCACCCACTAAAAGCTGCCTCACGGTGCCCATCAAACGCAGCCACTGCACCCAGCAAACGCTGCCACTGCACCCAGCAAACGCAACCACTGCACCCAGAAAATGCAGCCACTGCACCCAGCAAACGCAACCACTGCACCCATCAAACGCAACCACTGTACCCATCGAACGCTGCCTCACTGTGCCCATCAAACTCAGCCACTGCACCCAGCAAACGCAACCACTGTACCCATCAAACGCCTCACTGTGCCCATCAAACGCAGCCACTGCACCCATCAAATGCTGCCTCACTGTGCCCATCAAACGCAGCCACTGCACCCATCAAACGCTGCCTCACTGTGCCCATCAAACGCAGCCACTGTACCCATCAAACGCTGCCTCACTGTGCCCATCAAACGCTGCCTCACTGTGCTCAAACGCAGCCACTGCACCCAGCAAATGCAACCACTGTACCCACACCTCCCAACTTTTTGAGATGGGAATGAGGGACACCTATCGGCAAAAGTATTCAGGCTTAGGACACACCCCTGCCATGCTCCCTTAAAGGAGAATTGTACAAAAAAAACAAGATTGGTTAAACCCACAAGTGCTTTTTTTACCACTACTATTCTTTTCTATTGGATTTTGGAAATTACAAATGCAGCAATTTAGAAATCAGATGAAAGGTTTAGCGTTGGAAAACACTTTTTGATAGATAAAAAGTTCATTTTCTATACAACTATATAGATCAGACCAAAATGAGGGACAAATGAGGAGGAATGAGGGACAGAGGGACAGTCCCTCGAAATCAGGCACAGTGACTATGACTGTACCCATCAAACGTATCCACTGTACCCAAACGTGCCCTCACTGTACCCAAACGCAGCCACTGTACCTATCAAACGCTGCCTCACTGTACCCTTTTAACGCTGCCTCACTGTACCCAAATGCAGCCACTGTACCCATCAAACGCAGCCACTGTACCTATCAAATGCAGCCACTGTACCCATCAAACGCTGCCTCACTGTTCCCATCAAACGCATCCACTGTGCCATTAAATGCAGCCACTGCACCCATCAAACGCTGCCTCACTGTTCCCATCAAACGCATCCACTGTGCCATTAAATGCAGCCACTGTACCCATCAAACGCTGCCTCACTGTGCCCATCAAACGCTGCCTCACTGTGCCCATCAAACGCAACCACTGTGCCCGTCAAACGCAGCCACTGTACCCATCAAGCGCTGCCTTACTGTACACAAACACTGCCTCACTGTGCCCAGCAAACGCAGCCACTGCACATAGTAAACGCAACCACTGTGCCCGTCAAACGCTGCCTCACTGTGCCCATCAAAAGCAGCCACTGTACCCATCAAACGCTGCCTCACTGTGCCCGTCAAACGCAACCACTGTACCCATCAAATGCAGCCACTGTACCCATCAAATGCAGCCACTGTACCCATCAAACGCTGCCTCACTGTGCCCATCAAACGCATCCACTGTGCCCATCAAACGCTGCCTCACTGTTCCCATCAAACGCTGCCTCAAGGTGCCCAAACGCAACCACTATGCCCATCAAGCGCAGCCACTGTGCCCATCAAATGATGCCACTGTGCCCATCAAATGATGCCACTGTGCCCATCAAACGCTGCCTCACTGTGCCCATAAAACGCAGCCACTGTACCCATCAAACGCTGCCACTGCACCCAGCAAATGCAACCACTGTGCCCATCAAACACAGCCACTGTACCCATAAATTGCCACCACTGTGCCATCAAACGAAGCTACTGTACCCATCAATTGCTGCCAGTGTGCCCATCAATTGCTGCCAGATTGTCAAGTTGTGCTCCCTGGGGATATGCTGATAAATGAGGGACCTGCATGTCATGGTAAGTGAGACCATCCCATATCCCACTCCATCTTCCCCAAGAACAGGGACCCCCCCTGGGACTCCCCCCCCCCTGTGGACAGGGACCCCCCCCCCGAGGACAGGGACCCCCTTCTACCCCCTGGGGACATGGACTCCCTTCTCTCCTGGGGACAGGGACCCCCTTCTCACTCTGGGACAGGGATCCTATCTCACCTGGGGGCAGGAACTCCATCTACCCTGGCAACGGGGACTTCATCTCACCTAGGGACCCCATCTTCCATGGGGATCAGGACCCCACCTCCCATAAGAACAGGAACCTGATCACCCTGTGTGTGCCAACCTCACTGCCCAGCCTACCATGTGTCCTGTGTGAGGGCCCTCCTGTGACAGCTCTTATCAGGACTTCATCCCACTGTGTGGTCCCCCTACATGACTGATCCCTCTGTGTGCACCCCTTACACAGGGAACCCCTCTGTTTGTCCCCCTACATCAGTGTTGCCAACCTATCAGATTGAAATTTACTGACACAACACACAAAATTTACTGGCACAGCCACGGCTACAAACAAGTACAATATGCAATTAGCAATGTGATTTAAGGTAGATAATAAGACAAAAAAACATATTTATTTTATTTTCGATATAGTAAGTAAGTAGCTCAAGAATGGGAGGGCAAGAAATTAGAGTAAGTCAGGCGCACACATGAAATTTTACTCTCAAAGTGATACTGACAGCAGTGTGCAGCAACACAGGTGATGAGAACACGACACGTCCCCTCCTGAGTCACAGTGACAGTCTCTCTCCACACCAGGTGGTCACTTCAGTCCACTCCAGTCTAAACAGCACTGATGGTCCCGCTCCCGGCCTACCTTGCTCCCGTCCCGCTGACCTGCACACGAGGCTCTGCTCTGCTTGGCTCCCTTGCACTATGACATCACACTACATGCTCAGGCACCGCCTCCCCCAGAGCCACCTGAACACACTGTAACAGGCACTCGGATGGTCTCGACCGAGCCGAGTGTCAGTTATATTTTTTACTGGCAACCTTTTCCTTTTACTGGCATTTACTGGCAGGAGACATTTGCCTCTTTTTTTACTGGCTGCCAGTAAAAATACTGACGGTTGGCAACACTGCCCTACATGTCTGCATACTCTGACCACCACCTGTACTATTTCCACATCCTCTGACTGCCTCCTGTATCCTGTGCACATGTTCCGACCACCTCTTGTACCATGTCCGCAGCCTCTAACCACCTCCTGTATCCTGTCTGCAGCCTCTAACCATCTCCTGTATCCTGTCCGCAGCCTCTAACCATCTCTTGTATTCTGTCTGCAATCTCTAACTATCTCTCGTCTTTTAACGTGTCTGCAGTCTCTTAGGGGGAGTACGGAGAGGAATCAAGAGTGAGAGCACCACCGGGATTGGGATTACGGGAGGAGTCAGACGTGTATGGACTGTGGAGAAGAGACTATAGAATAAAAACCAGAGCCACAAACCTGGAGCCGTCTAACTGAGCCCTGCACGCTGCACCAGAGAGGAGGTCAGTGACAGCGCTGTCAGGCCAGTCTGAGGGGGGGTCACTGATGTAAGGGGGGAGTGAATACAATTATGTAAGAGGGCACTGATATAAAGGTTTCCCCTTATCTCAGTAACACCCCCCCCCCCCTTACCTTAGTGTATTCACTCTGTGGAAGGTGGTCTCTGGTCACCAGAGTCTCTCCCCCCCACATCACATATCCCGGCATTCCCCTTTACATCAGAGTCGGCAGGATTCTTTCCCCTTACAGTGCAAGGGAACTCAGATGTAAAGGAAAATGCTGCAGAGCAGGATCTAAGGAGGAACTCTGATGTAAGGGGTGCTCTGGTCACCAGAGACCACGTTATATCAGAGTCCACTGCATTCCCATTTACATCAGAGTTCCCACTTACATCAGAGTCTGCAGCATTGCCATTTACATCAGTGTTCCCCTTTACATCAGGGTTCGGAGAGTTCCCCCTGTAAGATTAGAAGGGATGGAGGCCCAGAGACATGTCCAGAGTACACAGAGGATTCATGGGATAGATTAGAAGGGATGGAGGCCCAGAGACATGTCCAGAGTACACAGAGGATACATGGGATAGATTAGAAGGGATGGAGGCCTCCTCTGTTTTCCCTGAACATCCATCCCTTCTAATCTAACCCATGTATCCTCTGTGTACTCTGGACATGTCTCTGGGGCCTCCATCCGTTCTAATCTTACAGGGGGAACTCTGCGAACCCTGATGTAAAGGGGAACACTGATGTAAATGGCAATGCTGCAGACTCTGATGTAAGTGGGAACTCTGATGTAAATGGGATATAAGGATGTGGATGTCAGAGGATGTGGAATTGGTACAGGTGGTGGTCAGAGTATGCAGACATATAGGGGGAGCAAACAGAGGGGTTCCCTGTGTAAGGGGTGCACACAGAGGGATCAGTCATGTAGGGGGATCACACAGTGGAATGAAGTCCTGATAAGAGCTGTCACAGGAGGGCCCTCACACAGGACACATGGCAGGCAGGGTATTGAGGTTGGCACACACAGGGTGATCAGGTTCCTGTTCTTACGGGAGGTGGGGTCCTGATCCGCATGGAAGATGGGGTCCCTAGGTGAGATGAAGTCCCCGTTGCCAGGGGAGATGGAGTTCCCTGTCCCCAGGCGAGAAGGGGGTCCCTGTCCCCAGGCGAGAAGGGGGTCCCTGTCCCCAGGAGAGGAGGGAGTCCCTGTCCCCAGGAGAGGAGGGAGTCCCTGTCCCCAGGAGAGAAGGGGTCCCTGTCCTCAGGGGGGAGAAGGGGGTCTCTGTCTAGGGGGAGGGGGTCCCTGTCCTCAGGGGGGGTTCCTGTCCTGGGGAAATATGGAGTGGGATATGGGATGGTCTCACTTACAATGACATGCAGGTCCCCCATTTATGGTCATCTGGGCTCCCTCCAGCAGCATGGATGGGCGATCAGCATATCCCCAGGGCGCACAGCTACGGCTTGACAATCTGGCATCAATTGATGGGCACACTGGCAGCAATTGATGGGTACAGTAGCTGCGATTGATAGCACAGTGGTGGCAATTTATAGGTACAGTGGCTGCGTTTGATGGGCACAGTGGTTGCGTTTGCTGGGTGCAGTGGCAGCATTTGATAGGCACAGTGGTTGCATTTGATGGCACATTGAGGCAGCGTTTGATGGGCACAGTGAGGCAGCGTTTGATGGGCACAGTGGATGAGTTTGATTGGTACAGTGAGGTAGCGTTTGATGGGTACAGTGAGTCTGCGTTTTATGGGTACAGTGACTGTGTTTGATGGGTAGAGTGACTGCGTTTGATGGGTACAGTGGCTGCGTTTGATGGGCACAGTGAGGTAGCGTTTGATGGGCACAGTGAGGCAGCGTTTGACGGGCACAGTGGTTGCGTTTGCTGGGTACAGTGAGGCAGCGTTTGATGGGTACAGTGAGGCAGCGTTTGATGGGTACAGTGGCTGCGTTTGATGGGTACAGTGGCTGCGTTTGATGGGTACAGTGGCTGCATTTGACGGGCACAGTGGTTGCGTTTGACAGGCACAGTGGTTGCGTTTGACAGGCACAGTGTCTGCGTTTAACGGGCACAGTGGTTGCGTTTGATGGGTACAGTGAGGCAGCGTTTGATGGGTACAGTGGCTGCGTTTGGGTACAGTGAGGCAGCGTTTGATGGGTACAGTGAGGCAGCATTTGATGGGTACAGTGAGGCAGCGTTTGATGGGTACAGTCATAGTTCCCAACTGTCCCTGATTTTGAGGGACTATCCCTGATTTGGAGCAATGTCCCTCTGTCCCTCATTCCTCCTCATTTGTCCCTCATTTTGGTCTGATCTATATAGTTGTATATAAAATGCACTTTTTATCTATCAAAAAAGTGTTTCCCAGTGCTAAACCTTTCATCTGATTTCTAAATTGCTGCATTTGTAAATTCCAAAAGCCAATAGAAAAGAATAGTAGTGGTGAAAAAAGCACTTGTGGGTTTAACCAATCTTGTTTTTTTGTACAATTCTCCTTTAAGGGGGTGTGGCAGGGGGTGTGTCCTAAGCCTGCATACTTTTGCTGATAGGTGTCCCTCATTCCCATATCAAAGTTGGGAGGTGTGGGTACAGTGGTTGCGTTTGATGGACACAGTGAGGCAGCATTTGATGGGTACAGTGGTTGCGTTTGATGGGCACAGTGAGGCAGCGTTTGATGGGTACAGTGGCTGCGTTTGATGGGCACAGTGAGCCTGCGTTTGATGGGTGCAGTGGCAGCATTTGCTGGGTGCAGTGGCAGCGTTTGCTGGGTGCAGTGGCTGCGTTTGATGGGTGCAGTGGCTGCGTTTGATTGGACAGTGAGGAAGCGTTTGATGGGTACAGTGGCTGCGTTTGATGGGCACAGTGAGGCAGCGTTTGATGGGTGCAGTGTCAGTGTTTTACGGGTAGTGGCTGCGTTTGCTGGGTGCATTGACAGCGTTTGCTGGGTGCAGTGGTTGCATTTGCTGGGTGCAGTGGCAGCGTTTGATGGGCACAGTGGTTGCGTTTGCTGGGTGCAGTGGCAGCGTTTGCTGGGTGCAGTGGCTGCATTTGCTGGGTGCAGTGGTTGCGTTTGCTGGGTGCAGTGGTTGCGTTTGCTGGGTGCAGTGGTTGCGTTTGCTGGGTGCAGTGGCTGCATTTGCTGGGTGCAGTGGTTGCGTTTGCTGGGTGCAGTGGTTGCGTTTGCTGGGTGCAGTGGCAGCGTTTGCTGGGTGCAGTGGTTGCGTTTGCTGGGTGCAGTGGTTTGCGTTTGCTGGGTGCAGTGGCAGCGTTTGCTGGGTGCAGTGGCAGCGTTTGCTGGGTGCAGTGGTTTGCGTTTGCTGGGTGCAGTGGTTTGTGTTTGATGAGTGCAGTGGCTGCGTTTGATGGGTACAGTGGCTGCATTTGATGGGCACAGTGGCTGCGTTTGATGGGCACAGTGAGGCAGCGTTTGATGGGCACAGTGAGGCAGCGTTTGATGGGCACAGTGAGGCAGCATTTGATGAGCACAGTGGATGCTTTTGATGGGCACAGTGGATGCGTTTGATTGGTACAGTGAGGTAGCGTTTGATGGTTCAGTGAGGCTGCGTTTGATGGGTACAGTGACTGTGTTTGATGGGTACAGTGACTGTGTTTGATGGGTACAGTGGCTGCGTTTGATGGGCACAGTGGCTGCGTTTGATGGGCACAGTGAGGCAGCGTTTGATGGGCACAGTGAGGCAGCGTTTGACGGGCACAGTGGTTGCGTTTGCTGGGTGCAGTGGCTGCGTTTGATGGGCACAGTGAGGCAGTGTTTGATGGGTACAGTGAGGCAGCGTTTGATGGGTACAGTGGCTGCGTTTGACGGGCACAGTGGTTGCGTTTGACAGGCACAGTGGTTGTGTTTGACAGGCACAGTGGTTGCGTTTGACAGGCACAGTGGTTGCGTTTGACAAGCACAGTGTCTGCGTTTGACGGGCACAGTGGTTGCGTTTGATGGGTACAGTGAGGCAGCGTTTGATGGGTACAGTGAGGCAGCGTTTGATGGGTACAGTGGCTGCGTTTGATGGGTACAGTGAGGCAGCGTTTGATGGGTACAGTGAGGCAGCGTTTGATGGGTACAGTCATAGTTCCCAACTGTCCCTGATTTCGAGGGACTATCCCTGATTTGGAGCAATGTCCCTCTGTCCCTCATTCCTCCTCATTTGTTCCTCATTTTGGTCTGATCTATATAGTTGTATATAAAATGCACTTTTTATCTATCAAAAAAGTGTTTCCCAGCGCTAAACCTTTCATCTGATTTCTAAATTGCTGCATTTGTAAATTCCAAAAGCCAATAGAAAAGAATAGTAGTGGTGAAAAAAGCACTTGTGGGTTTAACCAATCTTGTTTTTTTGTACAATTCTCCTTTAAGGAGGTGTGGCAGGGGGTGTGTCCTAAGCCTGCATACTTTTGCTGATAGGTGTCCCTCATTCCCATATCAAAGTTGGGAGGTGTGGGTACAGTGGTTGCGTTTGATGGGCACAGTGAGGCAGCGTTTGATGGGTACAGTGGTTGTGTTTGATGGGCACAGTGAGGCAGCGTTTGATGGGTACAGTGGCTGCGTTTGATGGGCACAGTGAGGCAGCGTTTGATGGGTACAGTGGTTGCGTTTGATGGGTACAGTGGTTGTGTTTGATGGGTACAGTGGTTGCGTTTGATGGGCACAGTGAGGCAGCGTTTGATGGGTACAGTGGCTGCGTTTGATGGGCACAGTGAGGCAGCGTTTGATGGGTACAGTGGCAGCGTTTGATGGGTGCAGTGGCAGCGTTTGATTGGATAGTGAGGCAGCGTTTGATGGGTACAGTGGCTGCGTTTGATGGGTACAGTGGCTGCGTTTGATGGGCACAGTGAGGCAGTGTTTGCTGGGTGCAGTGGTTTGCGTTTGATGAGTGCAGTGGCTGCGTTTGATGGGCACAGTGAGGCAGTGTTTGCTGGGTGCAGTGGTTTGCGTTTGATGAGTGCAGTGGCTGCGTTTGATGGGCACAGTGAGGCAGCGTTTGCTGGGTGCAGTGGCAGTGTATTTGATGGCAGAACAATGTACTGTACTTGGACTCAGTGCTATGCACGGGGGCCCACCCCCCTCTCCAAACTCCGCTCTATCTCCCTCTCCCACCAACTCTCCGCCTCCGCCCACCCCCTCGAGTCCATAATTTTTCTGGACCCTGGACATACCTAAGATTCGCGCATGCGCGATTCGGGGCGTGTTAGTTGGGTGGGCGGGGCTTTTTGACGTTTAACCATCTCTCTGCCTCCGCCCGCCTGCCCGCTTGAGAGCATAATATTTCTCGACCGCGGCTAGCTCCCGTGCACGCGCGATCAAGAGCCGTGAAATCGAGCATGCATGGTGAAGCCCCGCCATCAGCTGTTTGAGTGACGGAGCCGCACAGGAAGTGACGCGGTCGAGATTCTGCATGGGTCGCAGAAATTTTTACAACACCGGTCCTCCTAGACCAGGAGTCTCCAAACTTTCAAAACAAAGGGCCAGTTTACTGTCCTTCAGACTTCAGGGGGGGCAAACTGTGGTCAATGGAAGTAGAAAATGTCCTGGCATCGGTAGGAGTAAACAGTGCAGTAGGCTTGATGGTGGGAGTAAAAAAATTTTGTGTTGGTGTGAGTGGGAGGAATAGTGCCCCATCATTGGTGTTAGTGGGAGGAATAGTGCCCCATCATTGGGGTCAGTGAGAGGAATAGTGCCCCATCATTGGTGTCAGTGAGAGGAATAGTGCCCCATCATTGGTGTCAGTGAGAGGAATAGTGTCCCATCATTGGTGTCAGTGGGAAGAATAGTGCCCTATGGGCTGAATAAAGGCAAGCAAAGGGCCACATCCAGCCCAGGAGCTGCAGTTTGGAGACCCCTGTCCTAGACCATAGAGATTACCAGAGGCCATCTTTCCTCAGCTAAACTCTATGGCCACCGCTGCAAGCACCAGATTGGTTCCTGGGGTCTCCAATCATTCAGGTAAGCCCAAATACCACAGGAAAGCAGCTGGGGGGGCGGTCTACCTTTCCCACCACTGCTAAATGTGAGCCAGCGGCTCATCAGCCAATCGAGCCACTCAAGGCAGCTTTACTTAGTTAAGGATTGCAGTCTAGATCAGGGGCCTCCAAACTTTTAAAACAAAGGGCCAGTTTATTGTCCTTCAGACTTTAGGGGGCCAGACTGTGGCCAATGGAAGTAGAAAATGTTGTGGCATCGATAGGAGTAAACAATGCAATAGGCTTGATGGTCAGTAGGAGTAAAAAAAATGGTGTTGGTGTCAGTGGGAGGAATAGTGCCCCATCATTGGTGTCAGTGGGAGGAATAGTGTCCCATCATTGGTGTCAGTGGGAAGAATAGTGCCCCATCATTGGTGTCAGTGGGAGGAATAGTGCCCCATCCTTGGTGTCCCTAGGAAGAATAGTGCCCCATCCTTGGTGTCCGTAGGAAGAATAGTGCCCCACCATTGGTGTCCGTGGGAAGAATGCTGCCCTAAGAACCGGATAAGGGCAAGCAAAGGGCCACATCTGGCCTGCGAGCTGCAGTTTGGAGACCCCTGTCTTAAACCATAGAGATTAGCAGAGGCCATCTTTCCTCATCTAATCTCTGTGGCCACTGCTGCAACCAGTGGATCAGTTCCCGGGGTCACCAATCATCCAGATAAGCCCAAGAACCACAGGAAAGCGGCGGGGCAACCCCTCCCACCATTTCTATAAGTGAGCCAGCAGCTCATCAGCCTCTTGGCTCACTTTTAGCAGTTAAAAAAAATCACCGGCTGAAAAAAACAATATTAGGGGTTATGGCATATTGCTGCAGCCATAACCCCGGTATTGCACTTGAAAACCATGACGTATTTTCCTAGTTAGGCGGTCTTCAAGTGGTTAAAAAAAAAATTATGTTTACAATCACTTTAATTCGGTGCAAAACATTAACAAGAGGGATTAACACCAGAAAAGTGGTGCAGCACCTTTATTGAATCCCCCCTGTATGTCTCCATGCTGATCTCAGCCTTCGATGTTCTTCTAGCATTCTATGTGTTCCCATTCTTTGTATACAGAGGTCCAACCCTCCGTCCATACTTCCCTATCCTTCCCTATACTTCCCTATACCTCCCTATACTTCCCTATCCTTCCCTATCCTTCCCTATCCTTCCCTATCCTTCCCTATACTTCCCTATCCTTCCCTATCCTTCCCTATACTTCCCTATCCTTCCCTATCCTTCCCTCTTCTCATCCTCTCCCTGGGTTGCCACATAACAAAGTACAGTATGTGAAAATTGCTCTGGGTGTGACCCAGCCAGCTTAGCAGAGCACTCATGACGTATTCTCTGTGGGTGTGACCCGCCATGTCATTTACTCAGCTGGCAAACGTACTCATCACTTTTTCCAGCGACAAACAGAACACCAATACGAATTAAAAAAATGAAATATTACTGGGGACAAAATGATTGCTGTGAAGAATATTAGACAGTGCAGTGACTACATTATAAATACAGTCACCGGCCACTTTATTAGGTACACCTGTTCAATTGCTTGGTAACACAAATTGTTAATCAGCCAATCACATGGCAGCAACTGAATGCATTTAGGCATCTAGACGTGGTGAAGATGACTTGCTGAAGTTCAAACCGAGCATAAGAATGGGGAAGAAAGGGGATTTAAGTGACTTTGCACGTGGCATGGTTGTTGGTGCCAGACGGGCTGGTCTGAGTATTTGATCACCTCTGGGTTTTTCATTTTATGTTAAAAAAATTAAAAAAGACAGATTTAAAAAAAAAAAAATACAAAACAGTTTTATATTTTGTTAATCAATTTTGCAAACAGTGAGAAGTAAGTATAATAAATCCACGCTATGGATTAAGGTATCAAATAAGTGCAAACATCAGTTATAAGAAATAGCACGCTTTTGCATGTATGTTTGTACTTTAGCTGAATGATGTGTAATATAAGCATCCACGTATGTTTAATCACTAAGTCACCTTTATCTTAATCCTGCAATATTTGTTTATTCATTCACGTATGTACAATCACCAAAAAAAATTGTCAATCCTGTGATATTCATAGGCTGTTGTATTTTTGCATTTTTATTTTTTATATATTTATTTCCCACTGGTTTATTTATTTACTAATTGCAACATTTGCACATTTAAGATTTAAAGGTATAACTTATTTTACAAAAAAATTTTTTGTTTTTCTAGCACCATAATATTCACATCAGCAGGTGTAAACATAGTGAATAACAAGCACTAAATAGATTCAAGTATTCACCAGCCTTTTGGCCATTTCACCCAAAATATCACTTTTATTATCTTTTACGTTTCAATGAGTAGAATTTGGTTTAAGTTATACTTCCTGCAAACAAATTAGCCTTCTATGTACTTTTCATCTATATAGCCAAGAATTCTAACAAACACCATAAAATCGCATAAACAGCTGAGCAGCGCCACACCTACATCCCTATCTTTCACATCAAATTTTGCAAACAGGTAATTTTTCTCCTTCATTGATATACTTTGATGAGGCTACACTGATGGGCACTGATAGGCTGCACTGATGGGCACTGATAAGGCGGCACTGATGGGCACTAATAGGCGGCACAGGTGGGCACTGATGGGTAGCACTGATGGACGGCACTGAAGGGCATTGATAGGTTGCACTGAAGGGCACTAATAGCGGGCACTAATGAGTGGCAGTGATAGCCACTGATGGGTGGCAGTGATGGGCACTGATCGGCACTGGTATGTGACACTGATAGGCAGCACTGGTGGCACTGATGAGGCACTGATTGGCACCATTGGTGGGCATTGATAGGTGGCACTTGTGGGCACTGATGTACTGTGGGCAATGATTGGTGGGCACTGATTCGTGGCACTGATTGCTGGCATTGGCAGGCAGTACTGGTGGGCACAGAGGCTCTTCCTTTTCGGGACCGATGTCCCTGCAAACAGAAGTCGGCGATCGGCTTTTTTTGTTCTCCCGCTATCAGCGTGAGAAGAAAAAAAATAAAAGATTACCGAGCCTTTGTTTACATCACGTGATCATCTGGGATTGGCTGACAGCTGATCATGTGGTAATAAGGTACCGGGATCGGCCCCTTACTCGGATCTGTGATCACCCGTCTCATTGAACAAAGGAACCTGTGTTAAGGCTTCATGAAGATTAGTGTCTCCTGACCGCTCTGTAGGCAGCCAGCCATACTAATCCACATTCTAATTTGGCTCTTTCTCTCGTATCCGACTGTGAGATGAAAACACGGATGACTCAAAATTTCCTTCAACTAAACTGGGACAAGGCTGAAGTCATGCTTATTAATACTCCCCATCAACTTTGTATAGCCAGTCCCTTAAAGGGGTTGTAAACCTTCGTGTTTTTCACCTTAATGTATCCTATGCATTAAGGTGAAAAAACCCCTGTCAGTGACTGGACCCCCCCCGTTTTACTTACCTGAACCCTCGAACTTCACCCACGGGGTCTCTCTGCCCGCGGTTCCCGGCTCTTGATTGGATAGATTGATAGCAGTGCAGCCATTGGCTCCCGCTGCTGTCAATCAAATCCAGTGACGCGAGTGCTGGGGGGCGGGGCCTCTACGGATGCCGAATGCTGGACTCAGGAGTTCGCCCGCAAGGGTAACCCCCTCGGGGAAGCGCTTCTCCGAGGCGGCAGAATGGAGGAGCCCTGCATCCAGGACCAGGCAATCCAGAGTCTACGGGGACCGGGGGGGAGTCTGGGACAGAGTGACAGCCCAGCCGACGGTGACAAAAGGTGATGGTGGCAGAGGGGGATGGACTGGAGCAGGTGGTGTTGGTGGCAGAGGGGGGTGGAGGCAGTCTGGCAGAGGGGGATGGTGGCAGGGGGTGATGGTGGCAGAGGGTGATGGTGGCAGAGGGGGGTGGAGGCAGGGTATGATGGTGGCAGAGGGGGATTGTGGCAGGGGGTGATGGTGGCAGAGGGGGGTGAAGGCAGGGTATGATCATGGTGGCAGAGGGGATGGTGGCAGGGGGTGATGATGGCAGAGGGGGATGGAGCAGGTGGTGTTGCTGGTAGAGGGGGATAGTGGCAGAGGGGGAAGGAGGCAGGGTGTGATAGAGGCAGTCTGGCAGAGGGGGGATGGTGGCAGAAGGGGTGATGGTGGCAGAAGGGGTGATGGTGGCAGGGGGTGATGGTGGCAGAAGGGGATGGAGGCAGAAGGGGATAGAGGCAGGGTGTGATGGTGGCAGAGGGGGGGGGGTGGAGACACGGTATGATGGTGGCAGAAGGGGATGGTGGCAGAGGGGGATGGTGGCAGGGGGTGATGGTGGCAGAAGGGGATGGTGGCGGAGGGTGATGATGGCAGAAGGGGATGGTGGAGGCAGGGAGTAATGGTGACAGGTGATGGAGGCAGGAGGTGATTGGACTAGATAATTCCTTATTATGTCGAAAATAACAAAAATGTGTTTTTTTAACTTAATATCTACCTTAAATCACATTGCTATTTGCCTAGCGTACTTGTTTGTAGCCTAAATACTGAAATTTACACCTAAAAATGTAATTTTGGAACTTTTGTGAAATGGCAGTAAAAACATGGTGGTGCCAGTAAATTTTGGGTGTTGTGCCAGTAAATTTAAATGTGGTAGGTTGGCGACACTGGTTATCAGATGTGGGGAGGAGCCGCGAGAGCCGCCAGGGGACCCCAGAAGGCGAGGTTCGGGGGCCACTCTGTGCAAAATGAGCTGCACAGTGAAGGTAAGTATGATATGTTAGTTATTTTTTATTTATTTTTTAATTTACCTTTACAATCACTTTAACTCTGCTTGTTGATACTATACTTGAGCTTCATTCTAAATGGAAAAATCTGATATTTAATCTTAGCTTAAATCAGAACTTCACTCAATCATCTAGGGCTGCAACTAACGATTATTTTCATAATCGATTAGTTGGCCGATTATTGTTTCGATTAATCGGTTAATAACCTTAAAAAAAATTGTGGTGTATAATTTAGTTAATATGTAAAGTTTAAAAAAAGGCAATTTATTCTTCAATACCTCTATGCAGTGGTAAATATAAATAGCCAACTATATGGTTAGAGAGCAAAATATCTAATCCACTCTGAGAATAACAGACAGAAGAGATATACTGTATATACTATTAGAGGAGATATACTGTATATACTATTAGAAGAGATATACTGTATATACTATTAGAGGAGATATATACTATATATACTATTAGAGGAGATATATACTGTATATACTATTAGAGGAGATATATACTGTATATACTATTAGAGGAGAGATATACTGTATATACTATTAGAGGAGATATACTGTATATACTATTAGAGGAGATATACTGTATATACTATTAGAGGAGATATACTGTAAATATAAAAATAGGGTGAATCTGGTAAATATCATCAGACTCAGAGATCAAATTTTTTTATTTAAAAAACAATGTCTTCCTTCAAAAAAAATGTATTTTATCTTTATCTAATCGTTAGTGGGGTCAAATCGACGTTCATTTTCAACCACGGTGACGGGAAAATTTGGAAATAGAAAGCTTCTTGGTCACAGGAATTTTCAGACAGTGTATGTGGTTTTCGTTCAGAAATTGCATTCATTTTAAAAACAGAATGTTAAAAACAAGTAAAAATTTCAAACAACGTTCTTTTCAGCGAATGTACAAAGATTTTTCATCTGAATATTCTCATTTGAAAATTGATCGGTGTGGCCAGCATAAGGCTCGGTACACACCTATGCAGTTTGCTTTTGATCTGTTTCTGCGGGGCTTTTTGCTGTGGGTTTTGATTTTTGCGCACGTGATTTTGCTGCGATTTGCGTTTTTGAATTTTTTTTTTGCCCAATTTGTTGTTGGGCAGATTAAAAAAAACACAAATTGCTGCAAAAACGCATTACATGCATTTCTGCAGCTTCTCTATTGAAGTATATTGAACCAAAAAAGCACCGTTTTGCGTTAAAAAAACAAGTCCCTGACCCTTTCCAAATACGCAGCGGCCCAAAAAAAGCATAGATGTGAACGTGTCTTATAGGAAACCATGTAAATGAACTGTAGTGCGTTTCTACAAAAAGCACCAAAAAACACACAGATGTGAACCTGGCCAGGCTAGTGAAACAGGTAGGTTCTGCACAGAAGTACAGTGAACTTTGGCTGTACTTCTCCTTTTAGTAATTTTAATCCGTGTCACAGCAGTAGAAGTAAATAGTGCGGTAATCAGAGGTATATTATTTAATATCTTACAACACTTTCACAATAGGCCATTAATTGGGTCAGAATCACAAAGTAAATAGAGAACAGGGTGCTAGGGCTCTTAACGTTGTTTATACAGCTTGATTAAACACCACACATTTGTCTATAGAGAACACGGTGTTTGGAACTGTTGCCAAGATGAAGGAACTACATATGTCAAATATCTTCGAGCTACGTCTCTCTACTACTGAACTCAGGCTATTGCTTTTTATGCAGACAGTGGTCTAGACCCAGTGCATGTTCAAGTATTTTAACCACCGGAAGGCTTTGCCCCCTTCCTGACCAGGCCATTTTTTGCCATTCGGCACTGCGTCACTTTAACTGACAATTACGCGATCGTGCGACGTTGTACCCAAAGAAAATTGACGTCCTTTTTTCCCTACAAATAGAGCTTTCTTTTGGTGGTATTTGATCACCTCTGTGGTTTTTATTTTTGCACTATAAACAAAAAAAAAAAGACGTCAATTTTGAAAAACAAACAAGCAATATTTTTTACTTTTTGCTATAATAAATATCCTCAATATATATATATATATAAAAAAAAAATATCTTCCTCAGTTTAGGCCGATATGTATTCTTCCACATATTTTTGGTAAAAAAAAAATGCAAAAAGCGTATATTGATTGGTTTGCGCAAAAGTTATAGCGTCTACAAAATAGGAGATATATTTATGGCATTTTTATTATAATTTTTTTTTTTTCTAGTAATGGCGGCGATCTGCGTTTTTTTTATCGGGACTGCGACATTGCGGCGGACAGATCGGACACTTTTGACACTATTTTGGGAGCATTGACATTTATACAGCAATCAGAGCTAAAAATAGCCACTGATTACTGTATAAATGTCACTGGCAGGGAAGGGGTTAACACTAGGGGGCGATCAAGGGGTTAAGTGTGTCCTAGGGAGGTGTTTCTAACTCTGGGGGGAGGGGACTGACCGGGGGAGGAGACTGATCGCTGCTCATGAGTACTAGGAGCAGACGATCTGTCTCTACTCCCCTGACAGAACAGAGATCTGTCTGTTTACATTGACAGATCTCCGTTCTGTCCTTCTCAGGAGCGATCGCGGGTAGCCAGCGGCCATCACGGCTGCCGGCCACGCGCATTGGCTCCTACGTCACGCAGCGGGGGCCCATATACTCCTTGAAGCCCCCGCTGTACAGCTACGCCGATTCACGCAGGAGTGCCATACTGCCGCTGTCAAACGACGGTGGGTCGGTCGGCAAGTGGTTAAAGCGTTTTTAAACCCAAAAATATTGCAGCTTATCAATCATTAGAAGTGGTGGCTGCATCAATTTTCTTTTCTTTGGCTTTTTTCCTCTGTGTTCACCTGGTGATCAGGCCAGTAACACACCTCCTGTATTAGAGTGCCCCCACTCTGGATGAAGAGGCACAGGAGGCACAGCAGCCTTGTCAGTCTGGGGGGGGGGGGGGGAGAGAGTTAAATGTATTAGAAGATTTAGATACACTAACAAATTGAAGACTCAGTGTCAGACTTTATAATTAGTTACAGCAAACAGTTTTTCTCCTTTTGGGATAAAGGTTTTACATGAATAAATAAAAGTTGATCATTGTAAGGTGTGTGGGCTTCATCGGACCCGCAGCGGACTTTTTCGGTCGAAAATCTGACGGACTTTAGATTTGGAACATGTTTCAAATCTTTACGTCGGAATTCCGCTGGACCCAGTTCCTATCGAAAAGTCCGCTCGTCTGTATGCTAGTCCGATGGACGAAAACCGACGCTGGGGCAGCTATTGGCTACTGGCTATCAACTTCCTTATTTTAGTCCGGTGTACATCATCACGTACGAATCCGTCTGACTTTGGTGTGATTGTGTGTAGGCAAGTCCGTTCATTGGGAAAGTCCGTCGGATAGTCCGTCGGACCAGTCCGGTCGAGAAGTCCGCTTGTGTGTACACGGCATAACAGGTTTTCTTCTAAGATTGTCCTGTATTTGGCTCCATCCATCTTCTCATCAACTCTAACCAGCTTCCCTGTCCCTGCTGAAGAAAAGCATCCCCACAACATGATGCTGCCACCACCATGTTTCACGGTGGGGATGGTGTGTTCAGGGTGATGTGCAGTGTTAGTTTTCTGCCACACATAGCGTTTTGCTTTTAAGCCAAAAAGTTCAATTTTGGTCTCATCTGACCAGAGCACCTTCTTCCACATGTTTGCTGTGTCCCCCACATGACTTCTCCCAAACTGCAAATGGGACTTCTTATGACTTTCTTTGAACAATGGCTTTCTTCTTGTCACTCTTCCATAAAGGCCAGATTTGTGGAGAGCACGACTAGGAGTTGTCCTGTGGACAGATTCTCCCACCTGAGCTGTGGATCTCTGCAGCTCCTCCAGAGTTAAAGTCGGTGGGGATTGGTGCTGCGCTAATCCTGTAATGAACTAAAGTAGCTGGGTGTGCTGGGTGTAAGCTCCTGCCTACACTGCAGTATGGGGTGGTGTTTCAGCCCTCGATGAGAGATGTAGCACTATGTGAACGTGCAAGTGGTAAGTGCCAAAGCAAACAATGAAAATGAGAATAAGAATACAATAAAAATAGAAATAAAAATTGGGGCCTAACCCAGAAAACTTCGTGTCTAAATATATAACACAATTTGACTGAAAAGTAGAGCTGTGATAAAGTCTACAATCAAATATCAAATAGGCTAGTGATTACCACTAAGACATTTTAAATCAATATAAGGTGCTGTGAATAAATAACCGGAAATAAATAAAGTATAATAAACCGTGATCAATATACTTAATGTGTGGCTAAAAAACTCAATAACATAAAAACAAAAAAATTCCAAATAATACAATGTTACAATGGCTAGCCAAAGTGATCTTCATAATGGTGCATCATGCAATAAGTGTCCAGCTGTCAACAGGGGGTGCTCAAAATTCCAATACTACAGTTCAATAAAGGTGACTTTGTGCAACAAAAGGCAACTTCAATGCTTCATTGGTGATGTCAAACAATCACAACGTGCAGATAACAGCTGGATTTGAATAGCATAAGTTCAGAAGAGTGGTGACTGTGAAGTGTATAACAGGATTATCACCATGCAGCAATCCTCTAGTGGTGGGTAATGGCCTCTTACCTCACTATACTGAGGTTACAGCATAGAGCAGAAAACACTATTGGTGTTTCCTGTGCAGGGGGGTCCTAGGTAATGGACTGTCATTTATCAGACCTCAGATCCATAGGAAACATCATGGTAAAGTGAAGAGATAAAAATCCCATATAGTGTAGTATTTTGAGGTATAAATCAGGCTTTATTCAAGTAAAAATATCATACAGTGTACTCACACAGTAGACAAATGAACGGTACAATGTATCCAGACGAGCGGCGAACTCGTACACTGCTGACAGTGGGCGGTGCCTGTCCCTACACGTGGCGTCACGGGTCACGTGGCTTCATCCCCTGATGAAGCCACGTGACCCGTGACGCCACGCCTAGGGACAGGGGTGTAATTTAGAAAGACTTTTTTTTTCTTTATTCTGCGCTGTCTGTGAGGCCCACCTGTTGTACTGGCTTATCAGCGCCCCTGGCTGTGGTACTAATACCTTTTAGGTGCGTTACTTTCCACTAAGTAGTAGTTAATCTTCCATCAAATCCCATTTTCAGGTCCCACTAAGAGGTTACCCCACTTTTGGTGCAATATTACATCCATGTGTACAGGTCTTTCAACTCCCATGATCAACAACAACTGGCCTAACCCCCATCACTATATATATATTATATATATACACTTTTTTGGTTCCTGATGCTTCCCATAGTGGATAGATATATACCCACTATGGGAAGCATCAGGAACCAAAAAAGTTGGCACGACAACATGCATTACCACACAGGCATAACATAAGGGCACCTGTCTACAAGTTTTTTCTGTCGCACTAGATTTGATACCCAATATTTTGGTAAAATATAAAAGATGAGGGTTGTGTTGAGTAAATGGATACCAAACATATCAAGCCCTAAATTTGCATTCACCTGTGAAATGGTGGAAAACTATGGTACACAAGACTGTCTGTAGGCAACACTGTAAATCCTTACAGGTTATCAGTTTAAAGTTATGGCTGATCTCCTATTACATACACATGCTGGTTTGCATTTAGGTATTTGCATGAAGCGACAGGCAGTGTTCATTTTGACGTCAAATTTCAATTTAGTTTTAGTCTTTTGACTAAAATGCCATATAATTTTTGTCATATTTTAGTCTTCTGAATTGTTTTAGTCGTATTTTAGTCGACTAAAATAGTTACTTTAGTTGCCAAGAATATTTCCGTCAACGAAATTAACACTGGTGATGGGGGTGTATTTTTTTTTTTCTTTTTTTAACACTTAATATACACTTAATATATATTTTTTAATTTACCTAACAAGCCCCTTTGTGATAGCATTACACAGGTAACAGGTCATCTTTTTGGAGACCACAGAGGTCTATTAGACCTCTCCCATGGCCCCAGAAGATAGTGACATTGAGATAATTCTTGTGTTTTGAAACTTCAGAGACATCACCGCCCATTGATGTCACTAGGATGTGGTTGGCGCTGATGCATATCTGCTTTGTTTTCTTCTTAATATCAAGCTTATTGTAAATCTTCTCTGTTCTTCATGAACCTTTAACAATACTGTATAACTTGAACTGCCTCCAGTTTTTAAATGCACTAATTTATTTGATGATAAACACAGGGCTAGCCAGTGCTTACTTCGATTCCGATAACTGAAGAAGGTTGCAAGAGGTCAGTTATAGCCATGATAAAAATATGTTCTGAAACGGTCATTTATAAAAACGTATTTTCCATTTTTTTTTCTTATCCTTTATTTGACAGATTACTGATTTCCAGGGACAGACCCAGGTTTTGTCATTTTTTCCCTCAAAATATCCCCAATGTAGAACATTGATAGTCTTTTAAAGGTCATTTGTGCATGGTGGTTGGTGTACTTTACATGTATGCATCCTATGGTTCCTACAGGGACCTTTGCTGTACTTCAGCCAGCTGGCCAGTTTGCTGGCTCGGGCTTTGAGGTGTGTAGGGTTGGGACGTAATCAGCTCCCAATAAATACTTTAGGAAGCATGCCCCCAAGGCCTTATGTACTCCATGAGTTTGGAAAAGGCCAAGACACACCATGCATGATTGGAGAACAATAATTGGTGGCTTCTACACACCTCCTTTTTAAAGTGCATCTCTTTCAATAAAAACAACAAAAAAAAAAACAAAAGAAGAGAAAGAAGAGACCTGCTTTTTTTTTATAAACCCCCATTTTTACATAAATCTAGGAATCTTCTCGCCATTAGGCTAACAAAGGCCAAGACAGACAATGAAAGATTAGAATCCTGTAGGTGGGGTGCAGCGGAATAACACATTCAGCCCCAGTGCAGTGAAAGAACTTGAAATAATGTAGAGACAGCTCACAAATAACCCAGTGGGAAGGCAGCCCAACTGGGAACACTCACAGTTCCAGCAAAGTGTAGAGAGCAGACTGTAGCCGACTGTCAGCGCCTGTAGAGAGGGGAAGAATGCGGCCTGGCCAACAGGCAGGTGTCCAGAGAGGCTGCAATCCCTGCACTATCCCTCCTTGTCAGGAACCTTTCCCTACCGTTAGCGCTGTCCCTAAAAGGCAGGGTACCGGTGTTCCTACTCTACCAACTTGCAAATGTGCGCCTGCTAGGAACCATGAATCAGACTGAGACAGAAATGCAGTAAAAAAATCACACCTTTTAATATAATGGTAAAAATGGTACAGATCAGTAAACGTGGTCAAAACATAAGCCAGGAATCGGTAACTAAAGCGGGTAGTCAGACAGGCCAGTAATCAAGAAACCAGAGATCAGCATAGTCAGAGGCAGAAGAACAGGATCAGGAACCAGCAGGAACGTCAGCCAGGCAAAATCTTTCACAGGAACACAGCAGGGAATCTCCAGATTTGTTGACCAAGGCGAAGGCAGGGGAGGAATGAACAAGGCAGTTTAAATATCCAGAAGGGGGCTGGCTGTAGGCGGGACTGATGAGCAGATAATAATAACCAGGTGAGCCACTGAAGGATCAATGATTGCTGACAATTATCTGGCAGCTGAGCAGCCTGAGCACAAAGAAGGAAGCTGCTAAAAGCCCAGCCCTGACAGCACCTGCCTACTGAAGTGAACCCTAAAGCAGGCCACACCATATTCCCTAATGGTATTATAAACCTTCATTTCCATATTGCTGTTCCCATGCCTCTGCAAAGGCTATGGCATCATCCGCTGGCAGACTGGCACTTCTGGCTAGTCTGATGAAGATTACTTTGCTTGGCTAACTGCCTCTGCAGTAAAAGTTGGGCTTTACAGAGGGGATCTTGTATCCTCTGTTAGCATGAAGGCACATCTGGCCAATCTGATAAATGCTCATTGGCCTGCTGTTTTTGAGGCAGGAGGAACCCTTTAACCCTTCTATAAAGGTCAGATTTGTGGAGTGCAGGACTAATAGTTGTCCTGTGGACAGATTCTCCCACCTGAGCTGTGGATCTCTGCAGCTCCTCCAGAGTTACCATGGACCTCTTGGCTGCTTCTCTGATGAATGTTCTCCTTGCCCGGCCTGTCAGTTTAGGTGGACGGCCATGTCTTGGTAGGTTTGCAGTTGTGTCATACTCTTTCCACTTTGGGATGATGGATTGAACAGTGCTCCGTGAGATGTTCAAAGCTTGAGATGTTTTTTTTTATAACCTAACGCCTGCTTTAAACTTCTCCACGACTTTATCCCTGACCTGTCTGTCTTCATGATGCTGTTCGTTCACTAAGGTTCTCTAACAAACCTCTGAGGGCTTTGCAGAACAGCTGTATTTATACTGAGATTAAATTACACACAAGTGGACTCCATTTACTAATTAGGTGACTTCTGAAGGCAATTGGTTCCACTAGTTTGTAGTTAGGGGTATCAGAGTAAAGGGGGCTGAATACAAATTCACGCCACACTTTTCACATATTTATTTGTAAAAAAAATTGAAAGCCATTTATCATTTTCCTTCCACTTCACAATTATGTTTGTGTTGGTCTATCACATAAAATCCCAATAAAATACTTTTACGTTTTTGATTGTAAAATGACAAAATGTGGAAAATTTCAATTGGGGTATGAATACTTTTTCAAGGCACTGTGCGGGTTTTTAAGTAATTTGCCAGCCAAAAATACAGATTTTTTTTTTTAATATGCGTAAAAAAAAATTAAAAAATTGCTTGTGTGGGAAAATAGTTAATGAAAGCTGCAGATTTAAAAAATATTTAAAAAAAAAAAATCATAAACAGATTAAAGATTATACGAGATTTGAATTTATAAACTTTTTGGGGCGGGATCACACTTTTAAATTGTAGATAAAATTGTGCATTTACTTTTTTTTTTTTTTTTTTCCTTTTGTCTGTTCTTACGCATTGGCAGGCCATGCAAAATGAAATGAATGTGTGACACAACGCATGTTAACGTACATGTATTAGCACAGCACGCAAGGAAGTGTGAAGAGCTCTTCACATGAAAATTTGTCAACCTAAAATAATTGAAGAAAATGTAACCCCCAGGCCATAACAGTTTCTCTTTAATTACAGATCCCTGACACAGGCCCCAGCGTCTGTTCACTCATCTTGTAGTACTTGGACTGATGAAAGGAAAATCTCATGTCAAACACAAGGACTACGGCCTGTAGCACACGTCTTCTCTTTCCTGTGTGAGCCTGTACATGCCAACTGCTTCTGTCTCCAGGGGTCAATAAAGTCTCAATCAACACGTAACACGGCCCTGCAAACAAGTATCTGTGTACACAGGGCACACGGACTATGTTTGAACAGCATTTCCATTCAATGGTTGCATATAAAACTTTTTTTTGAGAAAGAGAAAAAAAAAGAGCAAAAGAAGAAAAGAGAGGGAGAGGAAAAAAAAAAAACTTACCTACAACTTTTAATATTTTATGACTTTTCTCAAAACGTGGACGTGGCTTATTGTGAAAATTCCAGACCAGAAGTTGGTGAAGTTATTAAACTTTACAGCAAGGCCTCGTGTACTTTGACCTTAATGCTAGAATATGAGCGCCGCTCAATCTGGGGAAGACAAACTCCCGCGGTCACCAGGGAGATCACGCATGCCTAGCTCCCAACTGTCCCTGATTTGGAGGGACTGTCCCTGATTTGGAGCAATGTCCCTCTGTCCCTCATTCCTCCTCATTTGTCCCTCATTTTGGTCTGATCTATATAGCTGTATATAAAATGCACTTTTTATCTAATAAAAAGTGTTTTTCAGCTCTAAACCTTTCATCTGATTTCTAAATTTCTAAATTTGTAAATTCCAAAAGCCAATATAAAGGAATAGTAGTGGTAAAAAAAAAAAAAAAAAAAGTACTTGTGGGTTTAACCAATCTTGTTTTTTTGTGCAACTTTCCTTTAAGGGGGTGTGGCAAGGGGTGTGTCCTATGCCTGCATATTTTTGCTGATAGGTGTCCCTCATTCCCATCTCAAAAAGTTGGGAGGTATGTACATGCAAGGCGATGCATGTATAAAAATCAAAGAAGCACCGGACTCCCGTCCAGCCCAGGGCTGGGACAAGGGGTGGACAACAGGGGAAGCTGCCCTGGGCGCAGCAGGACAAGAGGGGGCAGAGAATGGACACAGGACAGTAAACCCATGGGACTGTAGGCCGCAAACCCCCATCCCCCCACCCTCACATACAAACAGGAAAAACACTGCACACAGGAAATTGTCATGAAAAGGCCACGGTATATTTATTTGTTTACCAAAATAACACAAAATTTAATTCAAGCAGTTTTAGGTTTAATACAGATTCCACTTCATTGTCCAGTTATCAGAACTTGAGCATGAATATATATATATATATATGTAATGCGCTGCGTAAAATTGATGGCGCTATATAAGTACCTGAAATAAAAAATATATAAACAACGCCCCCCCCCCCCCCCCCCGGATCCAGGGTGGCAGAAACCACATAAAGTTGCTCCACGGGTGGGCGGGAGGGACCTCCTTTTGCTTGAAGGTCCAAAGAGGATCAGAACCGGGGATGCAGCTACCTTAAATACCTTTGGGCCAGCATCCCATAATAATCCCAGATGTTCCCATTGGCTTTTAGAGCCAACCTGGGATACCACTGAAATTCTTAAAGGACCACGCACTCACTGCGAATTAATAGAGGGGGATAGCAGCAGCATTCCCATGGAAGACAAAAACAATTCCATAGCACAACTTACCAACCAGTCTGCTGACCAACCAAATTACTTGTCCAACCGTCTGTTAATAGCAGGGGTTTAGTTAGCACACATTTGCAAACGCATGTGAAAGCTGCAAGGCCTCTTCACAGCACCCTGTGTTGCTTGCAGTCCTAACACTACAAATTTATAAGTGTCATCACATTGGAAGCGCATGCATGGAATGGATAGATGAGGGGCAGGTGAGCCTGGAGGCAGCCCAATCCCCCTTAAAGGAACAGGAGCACACTGGACACCCAGCAAGAGCACAATGGCAGCGAAGGTGCCCAGTGTGTCCCCGGACCATACATACGAACAGTAACAAAAAACTGGCCACTGCCCCCACCTAGAACTGGCCTTCACAGCAAGGAGCACATGGAGGGGCATATACATAAGACAAAAACAATTCCATAGCTCAACTCACCAAACAGTCTGCTGACCAACCAAATTAATCTGTCTAACTGTTAAAAGCAGGGGTTTAGTTAGCACACATTTGCAAACGCATGTGAAAGCTGCAAGGCCTCGCCACGGCACCCTGTGTTGCACATTCCCATGGAGGTGTGCCCAAAGAGTCGTGCCCCTCTTAACATTCTACGGCATGCGTTAACAGTAGAGGAGGGGGGTACAGTTCCGCAGCCTTGCCTAGATGAACTCGTCCCGCTACTGGTCCAGCCAACCTAGCGTAGACTTAAAAAGACTTGGGGGGTGGTAAAAACATATGGTTGAGCTGAGTTTTTACTCTTCCTTAAAGAGGAGTTCCACCCAGGGTGTCCAGTAAAAAAAAAAAAATTAAAAGTCAGCAGCTACAAATACTGCAGCTGCTGACTTTTAATTGGACACTTACCTGTCCCTGGGTCCAGCGATGCGGGGGGATCGAAGCCCCGCTCGTCTCCCCCTCCGTTCAGCGGCGCCGGCATTGCAACTGTGGGCGTTGGGCTGTGGCTTCACAGCCTGGCACCCACTGCGCATGCGCGAGTGGCGCCGCGCGCCGTGATTGGCCACTCAGTCACCTGGGACCTGTAATGGGTCCCAGATGATTGACAGGAGGGAGGGAGCAGAGCGGAGCCCTTCCTGTGCCGAGGGGGAAGTGATGTCACCAGCCCAGGCACTGGAAGGGGCAGACTACGAGGGACCCCCTAGCAACAGGCATTTAGAGGTAAGTTAAAAAAAAAAATATCCAAATGTTTTTTTGTTTTGTTTTTTTAGGATTTTTTATGTATGTTTGTTTTTTTGGGTGGAACCCCACTTTAAGCAGGCTCCTCATTATTCAGTTTTCTTGTACAATTTTCCTTTAGAGTTACAAAAACAGTGGTGGCCGCTCATGCAGGGTGCAGGGGCGCCGCCCCCCTAATCCATGCACCCCAGCCCCCAATCTACATGCAGGGCGCCAGGCGCATGGATCTCAATGGTTTTTTTGTTTTTTAAGCACATGATTAGAGCCTGAGACACTAATCGGCTTCAAAAAAGGGTGGGCACGGGGCGCAGAGCACTGTGCCCCGAGCCCACCCAGTTGTATGACAATAGCAAAATAATATTCCCTATTGTCTTCCTGATTCTCCTTCCGGTCAATCAGGAAGCAGGTCCTGAGACCTAATTGGCCAGGGAGTCTTAGGACCCACTTCCTGTTCAGCCGGGAGCCTGAGGCTCTAATTGGCTTCAAAAAAGGGTGGACTCGGGGCGCAGAGCACTGTGCCCCGAGCCCACCTAGTTGTGTGACAATAACAAATTATTATTCGCTATTGTCTTTCTGATTCTCCTCCCGGCCAATCAGGAAGCGAATCCTGTGACCCGATTGGCCAGGGAGTCTTAGGACCCACTTCCTGTTCGTCCGGGAGGAGAAACAACGGTCATGGAGCGAGGGCTTCCCAGCAGGGTCGCTGGCTGCAGTTGTCTAAGCTGAGAGTGTCTGTTACACTCTTTCACACTGCCCAAAACCAGCACTAACAACCCCCCCAAACACACGGATGGAAGAGTAGAGAGGGCGCAATCTGCTCCTCTTCCCCCAACCCCCACCCCTCTGTGTCTGCCCACACTCCAATCCCTGGCGCTGTGCCTCAGAATAGGAAAGTAAGTTGGGGCCGGAAATTTGAAGTCCAGCAGCCTCAGGTACAGATCTAGAGGGGAGGTGCTGACTGCCAAGAGGTGAGTGAGCTCACCATCCATCCCTGTCTGTAACTGAAGTCTCCCCCCTTCTCTCTCCTGCCTCTGAGTGAGTACACTAAGGTAAATCAGGGTTCTCAGAGCACCCCTTACATCAGAGTTCCCCTTTACACCAGAGGCCACAGTGTTCCCCCTTACATCAGGGTTCCCAGAGCATCCCTTATGTTAGAGTCCCCAAAGATCTCCCTTACATCAGAGTCTGCAGTTCGAATATATAAGGGGAACTCTGTGGACTCTGATGTAAAGGGGGACTCTTCCTAACTTAATATGATTAGAAATGTTATTTAATAGCAAAATATATGTATAGTTTATACTATAAAAAAAAAAAATGCCGTGCGCCACTAAAGTGTTCGGGTTTGACTTTGAAGAAAAGGTGGCAACCCTTAGCGCTGGAGCCCACAGTCACAGCACGGGCGCTATAGAAACGGCAGGATCGTGTCCTTTCTTCAGTGCGCATGTGCCGATGACGTCGGCGCAAGCGTATATGGTAAATATCTCCTAAACTTGTGCAGGTTTAGGAGATATTTCCAGTACCTACAGGTAAGTCTTATTATCGGCTTACCTGTAGGTAAAAGTAGTGTGTAGGGGTTTACAACCACTTTAACGCAGTGCCAAAAAGCAAAGAATGGCCTGCTCATGAAGGGGGTGGTAAATCTTCCAGAGGTCAAGTGGTTCTACAAAAGTACAGG
Organism: Lithobates septentrionalis; assembly: GCA_037952835.1. Classification (NCBI taxonomy): domain Eukaryota; kingdom Metazoa; phylum Chordata; class Amphibia; order Anura; family Ranidae; genus Lithobates; species Lithobates septentrionalis. Next base: position 124,799 of record JBBDGP010004954.1, read on the forward strand.
AACTTTTTTTTAGGTCAAATTATGCATTTTTGACCACATAAACCCCAAAAACTAAAAATAAATAAAGTGGGGGGCGTGTCCAAGATGTCGGCCTGAGCAGACGTGCTTCCCGGAGCTCTGCTAGAGACTAATCCTTACACACTATCCTGCCTGGACTGATTGCCTCTTTTTTGGATGTCTGGATTCCCCTATGCCGTCCAGATCATCTGCCAGAACGAAGAGCGGTAAGAAGCTCCGTTTCCCCCCGAATACACCGGAGGCCGCTGTGTCCGCAGTGCCTGGGGTGAAAGGCCCGCGCAGCCGTTCCAATATGGCCACTCAGACGGCGGTGGAGGAGAACCCCTCAGCCTCGCTTCTGGGAATACCTGAAGTGATGGCGGCGATTTCGGCATGTCAGGCCACTTTAGCAGGGAAGATGGAGGCCGTACAGACAGATGTGGGTCTGATTAGACAGGATCTGGAGAAGTTCCGGGGCCGTCTCGGGGTGGCTGAGCAGAGAGTGGGACAGGTGGAGGATGTAGCAGAGGAACACTCGGTGGCGATTCGGACCTTGCAAAACAAGGTGAAGGTCCTGGAATATCGCGCCGAGGACGCCGAAAATCGCAGTAGGCGCAACAACCTGCGAATAGTAGGCCTCGCAGAGGGTGCGGAGGGACAGAATCCGACCACCTTCGTGGAAGACCTCCTGAGATCCCTGTTCCCTGGAGCCCAGTTGTCCTCCTACTTTACAGTGGAGAGAGCGCATAGAGTTCCGCCGCAGCGAGGCCCGCCTGGCTCCCCACCCCGCACGCTGATTCTGCGCCTGCTAAACTTCAGGGACAGGGATGAACTTCTGCGAGCTGCAAGAACGACGAAAGACATCTCTTTCAATAAGCTGCTACTGTTCCCTGATTATACTATTGAGACCCATGAGGGCAAAGGGAATCAAATACAGTATTCTCTTTCCTGCGAAGCTGAGAGTGGTAGACGGTGAGACGATCCGTTTCTTTACCAACCCCAGGGATGCTTCCTCGTGGCTGGAATCGCTGCCTGCACTGAAGTGAATGGATCGGTAACTGTTTAAATATTTCTGTTTTCCTTTTTTTGGTTTGCACTGGCCTTATCCGTTTTAAGGAAGGAGAAGATTTCCAGCTGTTGGATTCTATGGTTGATGGGCCCCTAGTGATCCTCTCTAGTATCAGTACGGCCCTCCCCCCGCCCTTTTTTTTTTTTTTGGTTCATCTTGCAAAGGCTCTATGAGCCCAGCCCTGTTGGATCGGATGGCTGAGGGACTACTGGATGACACCTGGGGTCTGGGGGCTGTGTTTATCCCAACCCTGAAGAAGAAGCTCCGCTTAGCTGACATCCCTACATATATGGATGGTGCTGATCTCATCATTTTAAGTATTGTGCCCCTGGTTTTTCCAGGTGAACTATGAGTGTTCGTGTCCGTTTGGAATTCTAGGACTCTCTAGCATCTCTTGTTGGGAAGTAAAAGGGCTCCCTAGTTGGCTCGGAGTGTGGTTACCCCTCTGTGCAGTTAAGGGGGAGGGGTGACTGACTCTCTGTTTGTCTAACTGGGGCACGCCTCCCTGAGTAAGTTACTCTGAAGGACTCGGGGGTTTTGGGGAGATATGCATGATCCCAGTTTTAGGGATCTGCGGGGTGGGGGGTGGGGGCAGCCGTTGCTGACCCTGGTTAATTTCAGTTTGTAGTTTTTTATGTTTTTCACGGTGCTTTTTTCTCACAAGACTTATGCAGCTAAATTCTTAACCCTTAGTTATGGAACGGGATTGAATGTTACGTCAACCTGGGGGCTTCTGTGGCGATGGTCGCTTCTGCCTATCTTTCTGCCTGGGTGGTTGATCCTGTCCCCGGGGATTGAACAGGGAGGTGGTTCCCAATGGTCCTTTAATTTTTATTACACAGATTATGGCTAATTTCTCCATTCTCTCCTGGAATGTCAGGGGAATGAACTCGGCGATTAAGCGTTCGCTGGTCTTCAAATATCTAAAAACATATGCCCCCCATATTTGTATACTACAAGAGACCCACCTTGTGGGCTCGAGGATTCTTGGCCTCAAAAGGGCCTGGGTGGGCTCCCAATATCATGCCACCTATTCCAGCTACTCCCGGGGAGTAAGCATTTTGGTCCATCGGTCCCTCTCATTTCAGCTTTGGGAGGTTAAAACTGACCCAGGCGGAAGGTATGTAATTATTCATGCGACAATTGCCAACATGTCATATGTGATTGTGGGACTTTACCTCCCCCCTCCTGCAGATATGTCCCTGTTATATGATATCATGCGAATGGTTGTACAGTTCAATACTCCACATGTCGCGTTGCTAGGGGACTACAATTTGGTTCCTTGTCCACAGGTCGACAGGCTCCACCAGTCCTCTCGTAGATCTCCTGATCTTATGCAGTGGGCCGACACATTTGAACTTACCGATGTGTGGCGACACTACAATCCATCTGAGAGAATGTTTACGTGTCACTCATCCACCTTTCGTACCCTTTCCCGCATTGACCTGGGGTTTGTTACGCGGGCAATGCTGCAGAGGGTTGCGAAGGTGCAGATCCTCCCTAGAGGAATCTCAGATCATGCCCCCATTATGCTGTCGATACAGACCGGGCCTACTGCTGGCAGGAGACTCTGGAGACTGTCGGGGCACTGGATTGCTGACCCTAAGATCCAAGAAGATATGTCAGAGGCCATGTGTCATTACTGGATAGAAAACAGGGATTCAGTGGGAGCTTTGACGGGCTGGGATGCATTTAAGAGTTGGTTGAGGGGAGAATATATTTCCCGCATTGCCCATACCCAGAGACAGTCTGTGCGGTCGTTGAGGGATCTGGAGGAGGAACTGAGGGTCAAGGAGGCTTGTTATGTGACAGATCCTTCGCCTCTTAATCATGGGAACTGGCAGTTTGCATTGAGGGCGGTTGAATTTTTCAGGATAGAGATGACAAAGAAATCCATGCTCAATACTGCTCAAAGGGTTTTTGAGTACGGTGACAAAAACGGCAAGATGTTGGCGTGGCTGTCCCGTGGTCAGAACCCCAGTACCCATGTTGGGAGTATTAGAGATGAGGGAGGAGTTCCTCTCACGAGTTCTGATGAAATCCTTGCTAGATTTATGAGATATTATAAATCACTTTACTCGACTAGAGTGAATTATGATTTGTCCGAACTTGGGACCTACCTAGATAGGGTGGACTTTCCTGTTCTGTCTCGGAAAGCCAGAGAGTCACTAGAGAAGGATATTACCTTGGAGGAAGTCCAGATCGCTATGACTCAGATGCAGCCTGGGAAAACACCCGGTGCAGATGGCATTCCGATCGAGTTCTATTCCACTTATCAAGAACTCCTGGCCCCTAGGCTTACAAAACTGTTTGCCCAATTTGCCGAGCTTGGCTCGCTACCGGAATCCATGTCTGAGGCTGTAATTGTGTTGGTGCCTAAGGCGGATAAGGACCCCGAGGAATGTGCGTCGTATCGACCAATTTCTTTAATATATGTCGATGCAAAGTTGTTGGCGAAGATATTGGCTAATCGCTTGACGCAGATCCTGGATGAACTTATCCACGTGGATCAGACGGGGTTCATGCCCGGCAAGGGCACCGACATCAATTTGAGGAGACTGCAGCTTAACCTGTCTGCCTCTCATGATAATGCTGGTTCTAGAGTCATTGCCTCACTCGATGCCGAGAAGGCATTTGACTCGGTTGAGTGGGGCTATCTCTGGCAGGTGTTGGGTAGATATGGGTTTGGCCCTCATTTTTTGCGTTGGCTACAACTGCTCTATGACAAGCCCTCGGCCTGTGTTAGGACCAGTGGTGGGATCTCTGAGGGGTTTTTGTTGCAACGGGGTACGAGGCAGGGCTGCCCTCTTTCCCCTTCCCTGTTCGCACTGGTGTTGGAGCCCTTGGCTGTCCTTCTCAGGGCATCCCGGGAGGTGGAGGGGCTGAGGATAGGTCCTCTGGAGGAGAAGGTGTCGTTGTACGCCGATGATGCGCTCTTATATTTACGTGACGCGGACTCCTCCCTGCGGGCTGCCCTGGAGTTATTCGACGAGTTCGGGCCGGTTCTCGGGGGTCCGAATAAATTGGTCCAAATCAGTATTGTTCCCTCTTGACCCCTTGGCGCGGATGACGGCGGCTCCTACTCAGTTGCAGTGGGTCTCGAGCTTTAAATATCTGGGTATTAGAATAAGTCGAGATCCCCTGGAGTTTCATGAACTCAATATCCGCCCGGTTCTGTCACAACTTAGAGCTCGTTGTGCCTCTTGGAGTAACCTTCCGCTTAACCTGCTAGGGCGCATTAACCTGATAAAGATGGTTTTTCTCCCAAAATTCAACTATCTGTTTAGGAACTCCCCGGTGTGGATCCCAAACGCATTCTTTAAAGAGCTGGACAGTTGTATTGGATCCTTTATTTGGAAGGGGTCTACCCCTCGGCTAGTGCGTTTTACACTGTCTCTTCCTCCGCGGTGTGGGGGCTTGGCGTTGCCTAATTTTCGGGTCTATTATTGGGCGGCCATTTTGGTCTCGGTCCGTTGGTGGTTTCTCCGCTCTAGAGCCAATGCGGCGGTGTGCCTGGAGGCGGCCCTGCTGGGATCTCTTGGAGACCTCGCAAACCTTGTGTATTGGGGACCTGGGGCTTACGCCAATCTCCCGCTCCCAACTAGAACGACGATTAGGGTGTGGGTGGTAGCCAGGAAGAGGTTCCTCAAAATCGGTCAGTGGTCACCATTTCAACCTCTGTGGGGTAATGCTAATTTCCCACATTTCAGTACGATTCCGTATCCACAGGTTTGGGCAAAATTTGGAATAAAGACCCTTCGGGATATTATGCCTGCAGGGCATTTATTGACATACAAAGACCTTTCTGCCAAGTTTAAGCTGCCTGGGTGGATGTACTTCAGGTACCAACAGTTGCGCCATGCTGTGCGTGCGCAGTTCACGGGACCGGTTGCCCTGGCCATGGACCCCATAGAAGAACTACTGGCTCATGAGTCGCTTTCCAAGCCTCTCTCCTCCCTTTATATGGCATTGCTTAGTTTGGAATCTCCTGGGTTGGAGAAGCTGTGGGAGTCATGGAGAGCTGACATTCCCACTTTGGAGAGAGAGGAGTGGAATGACTGTTTCGAGGAGGGTTTTGGGTTGGTCATTTCTTCCAGAGACAAGGTGATCCAGGCTAAATTTCTTCACAGAGTGTACTACACTCCGCAGCGACTGCACAGACTGTACCCCTCGAGGGATCCCCTATGTGGTAAATGTAGGAGAGATGTAGGGACATACCTTCACATGTTCTGGACTTGTCCGGTGGTGACTAAGTTCTGGGCTGCAGTGTTTGAGGCTATTAATGAGCGTCTTGGGCTATCATTGATACAGGCTCCGGAGCTGGCATTACTGGGAGTGCTGGGAGATGACCTGATGCCTAGGTATACTAAACTTCTTATTGGTTTTTTACTATACTACGCAAAAAAGACGATTCTTCTTAGATGGACGTCTGCATCTTCCCCGACTATGACGCTATGGGAAGATACCATTAACAAAGCTCTCCCACTGTATAAAATGACGTACTTAAATAGGAAGTGCCCCAAAAAATTTGAGGGCATCTGGTCACCTTGGACGGCCTAAGATTAATAATGCTTATAACTTGATAAGACTGTGGCGCTTGAACGCACTGCTTGGGCTTCCCTCCCCCTCCCCCCCCCCCTCTCCCTTCCATTGCCTCCTTCTGCCCCCCCCCACTCCCTTCCCCCCTTCCCCCCCCATCCTCCTTGGTCATTTCCCTTCTTCATGTTGTTTTTTTTTTTTGAATTGTGTGATAATATACTGGTGACCTCCTCTTACTCTATTAATAAGCTTGTACTAACGCGGATTTGCTATGATTTAATGCCATGATTTGATTGTAGTCTGAGGTTTTTCGGCTGTATTTTCACTACTACATCTTGTATGTATAACATGTTAGAGGCTTCATGTCTGTATTTCTGGTTTCTTTTCAATTGTTTGGTTTTGTACCATGCTGTTCATTTATCAATAAAATGAGATTTTAACCATGGAAAAAAAATAAATAAAGTGACAGACATTTTAGTTTGTTTTTGAACTTTTTTTTGTGGCCAACAAATGAGCTTCTAGCAACCTCAGGCCTGTGAGCAAAATGAAGGTCTCGGGAGTGTCAGTGCTGGATGTGGAGACTTTTATCCACCTGATGAAGGTCCACAAGAATCTCTATGACCTCAGTGAGGACCATTACAAGATCCATGACCAGCGGCAGAGGGCCTGGGAGGAAATTGGCAAAGCGGACAAGGCTCTAAATCTCCGATAACATAGCAAACCACAACAGTACACAGGAAAACAAGTTAGAGACACAAGTAGGATGAGAACATATGATTTCACAGATGACACTGCATGTACAGTAACTGGCCGAAGCAAAAACGCCTGTGGCTTGAAAGCACATACTTCAAAGAACATGCATTGGCATGTGAAAAAAATGTGCAAAAAAAAAGCTTTAATTACAAAGCCTGAAAATAGAGTGAATGAGGGTCTATTGCTTCATAGTATTTGATTACATATATATATATATATATATATATATATATATATATATATATATATATATATATATATATACCGTATATACTCAAGTATAAGCCGAGTTTTTCAGCACATTTTTTTGTGCTGAAAGTGCCCCCCTCAGCTTATACTCGAGTCAAGCACTTTTCTGCAGCAGAATATGACATTTTCCGAACCATGTCACTTGGTGCTAGGAACCCCAAATTTGGTTTGCAAACCCAGTGGAACGAGCACTACAACATATCCAAAGCTGGGGTTCCTAGCACCAAGTGGCCCCGAGATACGGGGCCCCAAAGTCGGTTCGGAAAGTGTCATTCTCTTCTACAGAAAAGTGCTTGACATTTTCGGAACTGACTCTGGGGCCCAGTATCTCGGGGCCACTTGGTGCTAGGAACCCCAAATCTGGTGTGCAAACCCAGTGGCACTAGCACTACAACATATCCAAAGCTGGGGTTCCTAGCACCAAGTTGCCCCGAGATACGGGGCCCCAAATTCGGTTCGGAAAATGTCATTCTCTGCTGCAGAAAAGTGCTTGACATTTTCTGAACCAATTTTGGGGCCCCTTATCTCAGGGCCACTTAGTTCTAGGAACCACAGCTTTGAATATCTTAGGGTGCTATTTCCACTGTGTTTGCACACCAAATTTGGGGTTCCTAGTACCAAGTGGCCCCGAGATACGGGGCCCCAAAGTCGGTCAACTGTGTCCATCTGCAGCAATGTCATTTCAGGACCCGCTGGGTCCAGAGACCCCAAATTTTGGCTGCAGCTAGGGGGCATCTAGGAACCCTTAACTACCGAGTTTGAAGTTCGGGGGACCTATGGCTGCAAATGGGCACAGTGAGGCTGCAAATGGACACAGTGAGGCTGCAAATGGGCATTGTTGACCCTCTTTTCCACTTACAGTAGCTGCGCACTTCTCACCCTAGGCTTATACTCGAGTCAATAAGTTTTCCCAGTATTTTGTGGTAAAATTAGGTGCCTCGGCTTATATTCGGGTCGACTTATACTCGAGTATATACGGTACTATATTGTCAAAAGTATTGGGACACCTGCCTTTACACACACATGAACTTTAATGGCATCCCAGTCTTATGCACACGATCGGATTTCTCGTCGGAAAAAGATATGACGGCTTTTCCGACGGGATTCCGCTCAAGTTTGCTTTGCATACACACGGTCACGCAAAAGTTTGCTGAAATTACGACTGTCAAGAACGCGGTGACGTACAACACATACATCGAGCCGAGTGAAGTTCAATAGCCAGTGCAGCTCTTCTGCTTAATTCCAAGCAACACTACGACGAGCCAAGAAAATAAAGTTCAATGCTTCCGAGCATGCCTTAAATTGTTTCCTGAGCATGCGTAGGAATTTTGCAGGTCGGAATTGCCGCATTTTCGGATAGGAACTTTTCCCGACCGAAAAATCGAGAGCATGCTCTCAATCTTTTGCTGGCTGGAATTCCGCCAGCAAAAGACCGATGGAGCATACACACGGTCGCATTTTCCAACGAAAAACTCTCATCGGTCTTTTGCGGGCCGAAATTCAGATCGTATGTACGCGGCATTAGTCCATAGGGTTCAATATTGAGTTGGTCCACCCTTTTGCAGCTATAACAGCTTCAAATCTTATAACCCCTGCCAGATTTTTTTTTTTTTTTTCGCCATCTGTATCTCATTGCAGAGATTTCCCTTCTCTTTCTGTCCCATAGCCAAACAGTTAGGAGAAATCCCTGCAAATTAAGGGAATTCCTTGGGGACCCCATTTTGGAAAGTAGACACCCCAAGCTATTTGTTGAGAGGCATGTTGAGTCCATGGAATATTTTATATTTTGACACAAGTTGCGGGAAAGTGACAATTTTTTTTTTTTTGCACAAAGTTGTCACTAAATGATATATTGCTCACACAGGCCATGGGCATATGTGGAATTGCACCCCAAAATACATTTAGCTGCTTCTCCTGAGTACGGGGATACCACATGTGTGGGACTTTTTGGGAGCCTAGCTGCGTACGGGGCCCCGAAAACCAATCAGGATTTCTAAGGGTGTAAATTTTTGATTTCACTCTTCACTGCCTATCACAGTTTCGGAGGCCATGGAATGCCCAGGTGGCACAACCCCCCCCCCCCCCCAAATGACCCCATTTTGGAAAGTAGACACCCCAAGCTATTTGCTGAGAGGCATGGGGAGTATTTTGCAGCTCTCATTTGTTTTTGAAAATGAAGAAAGACAAGAAAAAAACATTTTTTTTTCTTTTTTCAATTTTCAAAACTTTGTGACAAAAAGTGAGGTCTGCAAAATACTCACTATACCTCTCAGCAAATAGCTTGGGGTGTCTACTTTCCAAAATGGGGTCATTTGGGGGGGTTTTGTGCTACCTGGGCATTCCATGGCCTCCGAAACTGTGATAGGCAGTGAAGAGTGAAATCAAAAATTTACGCCCTTAGAAAGCCTGAAGGCGGTGCTTGGTTTTCGGGGTCCCATACGCGGCTAGGCTCCCAAAAAGTCTCACACATGTGGTATCCCCATACTCAGGAGAAGCAGCAGAATGTATTTTGGGGTGTAATTTCACATATTCCCATGGCATGTTTGAGCAATATATCATTTAGTGACAACTTTGTGCAAAAAAAAAAAAAAAATTGTCTCTTTCCCGCAACTTGTGTCACAATATAAAATATTCCATGGACTCGACATGCCTCTCAGAAAATAGCTTGGGGTGTCTACTTTCCAAAATGGGGACATTTGGGGGGTTTTTGAACTGTCCTGGCATTTTCTGCACAACATTTAGAAGCTTATGTCACACATCACCCACTCTTCTAACCACTTGAAGACAAAGCCCTTTCTGACACTTTTTGTTTAAATGAAAAAATTATTTTTTTTTGCAAGAAAATTACTTTGAACCCCCAAACATTATATATTTTTTTTAAAGCAAATGCCCTACAGATTAAAATGGTGGGTGTTTCATTTTTTTTTTCACACAGTATTTGCGCAGCGATTTTTCAAACGCATTTTTTGGGGAAAAAACACACTTTTTAAAATTTTAATGCACGAAAACACACTATATTGCCCAAATGTTTGATGAAATAAAAAAGATGATCTTAGGCCGAGTACATGGATTCCAAACATGACATGCTTTAAAATTGCGCACAAACGTGCAGTGGCGACAAACTAGATACATTTTTAAAAGCCTTTACAGGTTACCACCTTAGATTTACAGAGGAGGTCTACTGCTAAAATTACTGCCCTTGATCTGACGTTCGCGTTGACACCTCACATGCATGGTACAATTGCTGTTTACATTTGACACCAGACCGACGCTTGCGTTTGCCTTTGCGCGAGAGCAGGGGGGACAGGGGTGCTTTTTTTTTTTTTTTTCTTTATTATTTTTTTTGCTTTTTTATCTTATTTTTAAACTGTTCCTTTCATTTTTTTTTTAATCATTTTTATTGTTATCTCAGGGAATGTAAATATCCCCTATGATAGCAATAGGTAGTGACAGGTACTCTTTTTTGAAAAAATTGGGGTCTATTAGACCCTAGATCTCTCCTCTGCCCTCAAAGCATCTGACCACACCAAGATCGGTGTGATAAAATGCTTTCCCAATTTCCCAATGGCGCTGTTTACATCCGGCGAAATCTAAGTCATGAAATGCTCGTAGCTTCCGGTTTCTTAGGCCATAGAGATGTTTGGAGCCACTCTAGTCTCTGATCAGCTCTATGGTCAGCTGGTTGAATCACCGGCTGCATTTTCAGGTTCCCTGTTGAGACAGGAGAGCCAGAGAAAAACACGGAAGACGGTGGGGGGCATTCCCTCCCACTGCTTGTAAAAGCAGTCTAGAGGCTAATTAGCCGCTAGGATTGCTTTTACATGAAAGCCGACCGCTGGCTGAAAAGAATGATACCTAAACCTGCAGGCATCATTCTGGTATAATCACTCAAAGTCGTGAATGGCGTACCTAAGGATAAAAAAATGGTTAACAATAAAACACAGTAAACGGTAAAGTATAAAAAATTGCATACCTGAAAAGCAAACATGATAAAACATAATAACAATAAAACATTGCAGAATAGAATACAGTAAAAAAGAGCAGAATAGAGAGAGAATATAGAGAGAGAGAATAATAAAACGACAACTATTTTTTTTTTTTTTTATATATTTTTTTATATTTATTATATTATATTATATTATATTTATTTTATATTTTTTTTTGTGTTTTTTTTTTACACTTTTTTTTGTAACTAACTTTTATAACTGTAACCGGTTCCAGGTTCGGGTCTCTCAAAATGCGATGGCATCTTGGGAGACCCTGTGAAAGTGTGTCCTAGTCTGTGCAATGCTGTACCCTACGCTAATACTCAACTAGTGAATGGTAGCGTTCAAAACATTCACCAATGCAAAGACCATGATTGTCAGGACAGGAGGGACAATAATAGCGGGTGTCATGCCTATACCCGCGCTTGCTGCAGACACAACATCTTTTTTGGGGGGGTTCGCTGGGTAGGGGTACTCGGGAGGACATAAAGAAAATGCCTGTCATGCAGCCGACTGCATTTGGTTGGGGATGTGAATGGGGGAAGTACGGGCGCTGCAGAAGCGGTGGGTTCCCAATAATTAGGATTGGCGAATGCAGCAGGAAGGGCATTATGGGCACGACGGGCCTGTTTGTCTTCTTCTTGGTGGCAGCGGGACACTACTTGTGCTTGCCACCTCACCAGCTTGAACCTCACTTATGAGACTCGCCATGTCACCAAGTGTTACTGCAGTGCTGGTTTGACTACGACCGGGGTGTACTAGGCCGCTGGTGCTTGCCAGTTCACCAAAACGCTACCAAAAAAACTGTTAGCAATCGCAGGGATCAGGCCTGACTCTGCGAACGCTGCAGTTATGTGTTTAGTGTTTTGTAAGTGACAGTGATCGATCGATACTGCACTTGGGTGGGCTGGGCTGGGCCGGGCGGAGGGGCAAAACGCAGGTGCTAGCAGGTATCTGGGCTGATCCCGCTAACACTGCGTTTTTGGGAACCCTAAACTGCTGGGGACGCTAGTATAGATCTGATCGGATCAGATATTGATCCGTTCAGATACTATACCACTAAGGGAGGCGTATGCTGTGTGCGTGGGTGTAAGCGGTACTGGCGCTAACCTGACGCTGCTTGGGGCTGGTGCTTGCCAGTTAACCAAAATGCTACCAAAAAAACTGTTAGCGAACACAGGGATCAGGCCTGACTCTGCGAACGCTGCAGTTATGCGTTTAGTGTTTTGTAAGTGACAGTGATCGATCGATACTGCACTTGGGTGGGCTGGGCTGGGCGGAGGGGGAAAAACGCAGGTGCTAGCAGGTATCTGGGTTGATTCCGCTAACACTGCGTTTTTGGGAACCCTAAACTGCTGGGGACGCTAGTATAGATCTGATCGGATCAGATATTGATCCGTTCAGATACTATACCACTAAGGGAGGCGTATGCTGCGTGCGTGGGTGTTAGCGGTACTGGCGCTAATCTGACGCTGCCTGGGGCGACGCATATCACCGCCGGGCGATCAGGGGGCTAAACCTTTATTCGGTAATAAACGGCGGGTGCCCTGACACTATAAAAAATAAACGAACTAACCAGCGTCACCCGTAACGGTTATACGGTGATCAGTGGTGAAAGGGTTAACTAGGGGGCAATCAAGGGGTTAAAACATTTATTAGGTAGAAATGGGGGTCCCTGACGCTATAAAACGCTGACGGCGAACCTAAATATTTACCTCCCTAACTAGCGTCACCAGCGACGCTAATACAGCGATCAGAAAAATGATCACTTAGTCACACTGGCGACGGGGGGTGATCAAGGGGTTAAAACTTTATTAGGGGGGGTTATGGGGGTACCCTAGACCTAAAGGGGGCTAACAGTAACTATCCTACCACACTAACTGTCACAAACTGACACCATGCAGTAATCAGAAAAAAAAAACTGCTTGGTGTCAGTGTGACAGGGGGGGGGGAGGGGTGATTGGGGGGTGATCGGGGGGGATTGGGGGGTAAAGGGGGGTGTTTTGTGTGCCTGGCATGTTCTACTGTGTGTGTTGTGTGTTTTCACTCACAGTGCAGTCTTCTCTCCTCGGCGCCGGAACAGAAAATACAGAGCCAAGGAGAGATGACATCATTTCCTTTGCTGCTGTTTAGCATACAGCAGCAGAGGAATGATCTGATTGGCCGGCGGCGATCGCGAGGGGGGGGCCACGAATGGATGGTCTCCCCCTCACCTCCGATCGCCGCTGGACAAAAGCCGCCCGCGGGAGGCAGATCACTTACATGTACGTGATTCTCCCTGCCCGTGCCACCTTGCCGACGTACATCGGCGTGAGGCGGTCCTTAAGTGGTTAAAGGGGTTGTAAAGGTTTGTGTTTTTTCACCTTAATGCATCCTATGTATTAAGGTGAAAAAACACTTCGCTGTCCTGGGCCCCCCAACCCCCCATTTTACTTACCTGAGCCCGTTCACCTGCTGTGCGCGTCCCCCCAGCGTCCTCTTCTCCACTGAGTCTGGCCGTTGATTGGATAGATTGATAGCAGCGCAGCCATTGGCTCACGCTGCTGTCAATCACATCCAATGACGCGGCTGCCGGGGGGGGGGCGGTACTGAGTCATACACTTGGCCACTCTGTGCAAAACGAACTGCACAGTGGAGGTAAGTATGATACGTTGGTTATTTAAAAAAAAAAAATTGGGGTGGCCCCCCCGCTCTTTCTGACAAATACCGCATGTGATACTGCCAGCAACACCCTGGTGATAAAGATTGCTTGTTTTTTTTACTCTGTTCCGTTTTTGTGAATTGGACCTAAGAGCTTAAAGCGGAGTTCCACTCATTTTTCAGTTTATTAAAAGTCAGCAGCTACAAAAAGTGTGGCTGCTGACTTTTAATAAACACACACTCGCCTGTCCCACTGTCCTACAGATGCAGCCGGGTGCACACTGCGCATGCGCATGCGCGAGTCGCGCTGTCCTGAATGGCCGAGCAATCTTCTTCAACCTGTGACATGTCCTAGGGAGGGAGGGGGAGAGGAGGCGTTGTGACTGGAAGCGGTAACTGGGCACCTGTCAAAACTAGGTACCCAAGCCCCCCCCAAAAAAATGACATGCCAAATGTCGCATGTCAGGGGGTTAGGAGTCCTTAACTATTTAAGGACCGGAAGGATTTGCACCCTTAATGACCAGGCCATTTTTTGCGATACGGCATTGCATCTCTTTAACTGACAATTGCGCGGTCGTGCCACGTTGTACCCAAACAAAATTTATGTCCTTTTTTCTCACAAATAGAGCTTTCTTTTGGTGCTATTTGATCACCTCTGCGGTTTTTATTTTTTCGCTATAAACAAAAAAAGACCAACAATTTTGAAAAAAAAACAATTTTTTTTACTTTTTGCTATAATAAATATCCCCCAAAAAAATAAATTTCTTCATCAGTTTAGGCCGATATGTATTCTTCTACATATTTTTGGTTAAAAAAAATCGCAACAAGTGTATATTGATTGGTTTGCGCAAAAGTTATAGCATCTACAAAATAGGGAATATATTTATGACATTTTTGTTAATTTTTTTTTTTTTTACTACTAATAGAAATCTGTGATTTTTAGCGGGACTGCAACATTGCGGCGGAAAGATCGGAAACTTTTTTGGGACCGGTGACATTTATACAACAATCAGAGCTAAAAATAGCCACTGATTACTGTATAAATGTCACTGGCAGGGAAGGGGTTAACACTAGGGGGCGATCAAGGGATTAAGTGTTCCCTAGTGAGGTGTTTCTAACTGTGGGGGGGCAGTGTAGTGACTGGAGGAGGAGACAGATCACTGTTCCTGATCACTTGGAACAGACGATCTCTCTCTACTCCCCTGTCAGAATGGGGATCTGTGTGTTTACATTGACAGATCCCCGTTCTGGCTCTCTGAGGAGCGATCGCAGGTGGCCGGCGGACATCGCGGCTGCCGGCCACGCACATTGACTCCGGCGTTGCGCCGTGGGCGCGCCCGAACGCTCTTAAAGCTGCCAACATACACCTACGGCGATTCGTGCAGCCATGCCAACCTGCTGCAGTATAATAAGGCTGACATCATCACCAGAGAGTGCAGTGGCCCGGATGTCGGGGACCTCGGGGTTGAGTGTAGCGATGTGATGGGTTCCCGGTCTCCTTGGTGGATCATAGTGCTGCCCCCTCCAGGATATCACCGGCCTCATCTATGATGCTGTCCCAAATGTTGTCCCCCATCCACCAATCAGATTGCAGCAGACTAGTCTGGCACAGTGGTAGAGGCGGTGCAGGGTGTGATGTCACAGCGGCTCCTCTCATGTCCTCCTTTCCCCATATCTGCTAGCTACTGGTGAACCGCCACCCCACCCCCTTGTAGAAGGCAAAAGGGTGGCCCCCTGCTGACCAGGCCACTCCTGTCTGTGATTGGAGGGATTCCTTTCAGGAGAACAGGAATATATATTATAGTATCTCACAAAAGTAAGTACACCCCTCACATTTTTGTAAATCTTTTATTCTATCTTTTCATGTGACAACACTGAAGAAATGACACTTTGCTACAATGTAAAGTAGTGAGTGTACAGCTTGTATAACAGTGTAAATTTTCTGTCCCCTCAAAATAACTCAACACACAGCCATTATTGTCTAAACTGCTGGCAACAAAAGTGAGTACACCCCTAAGTGAAAATGTCCAAATTGGGCCCAATTAGCCATTTTCCCTCCCCGGTGTCATGTGACTCGTTAGTGTTACAAGGTCTCATGTGTGAATGGGGAGCAGGTGTGTTAAATTTGGTGTTTTCGCTCTCACTCTCTCATACTGGTCACTGGAAGTTCAACATGGCACCTCATGGCAGACAAAAAAGAATTGATGCTCTACATAAAGATGGCCTAGGCCAGTGATGGTGAACCTTGGCACCCCAGATGTTTTGAAACTACATTTCCCATGATGCTCAACTACACTGCAGAGTGCATGTAGTTCCAAAACATCTGGGGTGTCAAGGTCCGCCATCATTGGCCTAGGCTATAAGAAGATTGCCAAATCCCTAAAACTGAGCTGCAGCACGGTGGCCAAGACCATACAGTGTTTTAACAAGACGGGTTCCACTCAGAACAGGCCTCACCATGGTCGACCAAAGTAGTTGAGTGCACATGCTCAGCGTCATATCCAGAGGTTGTCTTTGGGAAATAGACGTATGAGTGCTGCCAGCATTGCTGCAGAGGTTGTAGGGGTGGGGGGTCAGCCTCTCAGTGCTCAGACCATACGCCGCACACTGCATCAAATTGGTCTGCATGGCTGTCGTCCCAGAAGGAGATGCACAAGAAAGCCTACAAACAGTTTGCTGAAGACAAACAGACTAAGGACATGGATTACTGGAACCATGTCCTGTGGTCTGATGAGACCAAGATAAACTTATTAGGTTCAGATGGTGTCAAGCGTGTGTGGTGGCAACCAGGTGAGGAGAACAAAGACAAGTGTGTCTTGTCTACAGTCAAGCATGGTGGTGGAAGTGTCATGGTCTGGGGCTGCATAAGTGTGGCCCCCAACTAATTGGCTGGCCAATTAGTCGACTATAAAAATAGTTTACAACTATTTTCACAATCTATTAGTTGTTGATTAATCGATTAGTTGTTTTGGACCTAAAATGAACCCCAAACCCTAACAAAAAAAAACTAATATTAAGTAAAAACACAAATAATAAATAAATGATGCCCTAACTCCCAACTTGACAATAAATAATTAATAATAATAAATAAATAATAAGAAAGTAAAAAATAAATGAACCCCTAACCTTAATCCCAAACAATAAATAAATAATAATAAGTAAATAAATAATAATAAGTAAACAAATACAATAAATAAATAATAATAAATAAATAAATGAAACCCCAAGAAACAAAACATCACTCCCCCCCACAGTAGTATCCTCTGCCCCACTTCACTTCCCCCCCCCCCCCCCACAGTAGTATCCTCTGCCCCACTTCACATCACCCCCCCCCCAGTAGTACACTCTGCCCCACTTCACTTCCCCCCCCCCCCCCCACAGTAGTATCCTCTGCCCCATTTCACATCATCCCCCAGTAGTACACTCTGCCCCACTTCACTTCCCCCCCCCCACAGTAGTATCCTCTGCCCCATTTCACATCACCCCCCCCCCCCCAGTAGTACACTCTGCCCACTTCACTCCCCCCCCCACAGTAGTATCCTCTGCCCCATTTCACATCATCCCCCCCAGTAGTACACTCTGCCCCACTTCACTTCCCCCCTCCCGCCCCCACAGTAGTATCCTCTGCCCCATTTCACATCATCCCCCCCAGTAGTACACTCTGCCCCACTTCACTTCCCCCCTCCCCCCCCCAGTAGTATTCTCTGCCCCATTTCACATCACCCCCCAAAGTAGTATCCCCTAAGCCACTTCACATCCCTACCCCCCACAGTTGTGTTCTCTGCCCCACTTCACTCCCCCCATAATAGTATCCTGTACCCCACTTCACCCCCCCCACAATAGTATCCTCTAACCCACTTCTCGTCACCACCACCCCCACAATAGTATTCTCTGCCCTACTTCACATCAGAGCCTCCCGCTCTGCAGTGAAGATGAGAGTGGCGCAGGCTGAGGGGTAGGATAAGCAAAGCCAGAACATATTCGCAATCCACCTGTCGGCTCCCCGCTGTCGGCAGGTAGGTTGTGATCGACGGCTTGCCGACCCCCGGCCTTGATCATATCTTTTTTTTTCCAGCTCTGCACCTAAAAGTCCAGCAGAACTATTTCTTAGTCATAACATAACAATAAGGCACATTGCCTTCGCAGCTCCAGAAGACCGCCACTCAGGACAGAATCTGGTAAGATCAGAGCCTCCCGTTCTCTGCTCTTCAGTGAAAATGAGAGTGGCGGAGGCTGAGGGGTAAGACCAGCAAAGCCGGGACGTTTGCAATCTACCTGTCGGCTCCCCGGTGTCAGCAGGTAGATTGCGTTCGGCGGCTTGCCGACCCCCGGCCTTGATCATATCTTTTTTTTTCCAGCTCTGCACCTAAAAGTCCAGCAGAACTATTTCTTAGTCATAACATAACAATAAGGCACATTGCCTTCGCAGCTCCAGAAGACCGCCACTCAGGACAGAATCTGGTAAGATCAGAGCCTCCCGTTCTCTGCTCTTCAGTGAAAATGAGAGTGGCGCAGGCTGAGGGGTAGGACCAGCAAAGCCGGGACGTTTGCAATCTACCTGTCGGCTCCCCGGTGTCAGCAGGTAGATTGCGTTCGGCGGCTTGCCGACCCCCGGCTTGGATCATATCTTTTTTTTTCCAGCTCTGCACCTAAAAGTCCAGCAGAACTATTTCTTAGTCATAATATAACAATAAGGCACATTGCCTTCGCAGCTCCAGAAGACCGCCACTCAGGACAGAATCTGGTAATTAATGTCGTATCCAAAACTCTTCACTTCAAGTGGATGTTCACATCACAAACATCTTGCGGCTCACCAGAAAAAAAAACATGCCAACATTGACCTCATAATGGAAAAGCTTCATCGTTGGATCACTGCTCTCATAAAGGCGCAGTAAATCGACAACGGGAAGGACGACACGTCTGCCGCGTAAAGTGAGGTGGAAGGCTTCCCCAGCAGGTTTTATATGGAGGACTTCTTTTTCCAGTTGCTTGAATTCCTGGCAGGTGTGCTCGATGACTCCTTTCTTCATCAGCTTTTTAGCTGTGTACGTAATCTCCTTGTCTTCTACATATAGGGTCCTCTGAATCTCACCCTCAGGGCGTGACTTGCGGCAGAGGAAGTTGTTGATGCAGTGTTTCTTGTACCTCTTGCAAAGGTCTATGAGGTCCTGCATATCTTTAGAGAGCTTGTTGAGTTCAGCAATTTCCTGCTTGATTTTTGTTATCTGGACTTCACTTTCCGGATGCAGCTCATGTTTCTCTGTTAGTTTTTGGGAAGTTTGGTTAAGGACATCTTGGTGGCTCCTATTTTTCTCTTGGAGCATTCCTTCAGGCCCAAGACGAAGTACACCCTGGACTAGTTTTTTGGTGGCATTCCTAAGGTTGTCCATTTCAATATCCAAATCTTCGTAGGGAGGAGATTTGCAGCTTAAACATAGCCGGATTCTCATTCTTTTCTTTGATTTAACATAGGTAGCTGCATAAGAGTGAAGTAGACCCTCTAATTGAGGGATTGGTCCAACACCCTTATACACTTGGTAGGCAATGTCCGTGTGGTCGCAAAATACAACATTCTCATATTCAGAAAGTAGAGAATGCATTTTGATGATATTCTGTGCAGTCATGCTTATCGGATGAGTGTTTATAGCATCATATAACTTGTTAAAGTTAAAGTTTTTCTCTGGCTCTGGAACGTTTAGAACTTCCTCAAAGTATCTCCTGAACCCTGAGGAGGTTTTGCTGACATCGGTGTCCACATCATCTGCAGTTGCTGTTTTGACAGCGGATTGCATGGCCAGACAGACCATATGAGCCACAAACTCAAGGTTCCGCTTCTGGAAAATAGCTGAATATTCATGTGGCTCAATGAGTCCAAAGAGATCTGGTTTCTCCATGGCTGGCTGGAGGTACTCAGAGAGAAAATAGCTCACAGTAGTCATCACTACATCTTCATTTTCCTCTGGGAACCTTTTCTGCAGAGATTTTTGAAGGGCTTTTGCTAGGTATCTCAGCCCATAAGGAATTTTGTCCACAGATGAAAATATGGACTTTATGACATTGTCGATCATGTTGTATAAAGCATCATCGTTAGTTTCAGGGGCGTTATCAGTGGATATTCCTAGCGATCTTTTCATTCTTTCGAGTATGTTGGAAGGCACAACTGCAGCTTTGTGTGGATCGGTGCTAAGCTCATATGTGAGGGCGAGTATATTCCTTTTTGCTGGTTTGAGCGCCTTTACTAGGGCTCTGTAGTTTGCTTTGTGTGTGTAAAATCTCTTGATCAGCTTTAAACTCATCGATTTTCCACTCATTATATCCTCAATGGTATTCAGTTTTGTCTCCACTTCCTCACAAAGTGTAGCTTCCATTAATTTCACGAAAAGGTATTCTTCCCGTGGAGTGGAAGCGTGCTTATAGAGGCTGTAGAGCAGTTTGTCCACAATCATTTTGATATCTTCATATTTCGACATCTGGCCAATAAGCTTAGCCAGGTAGGTTGGGTCTGTCTGGAAATAATAGAAGAGGTGTTCATAGGACTCCAGCCTCTGTCTGTTCTTTGTGGCCTCCTGAGCCTCCTGCCTCTTCACGTTTATCGCCTCTTTAAGTTGTTTTTTTTTACGATAGTTCAGCTTTTTGAATCTGGACACCAAATCCTGCTGAGTGGCTTTGCCCTTTACTAAAGCTGCAATGTCTTTTTCTAGGGTCTTTATGTCCTCCTCCTGTTGTAGAACGATTTTACATTTAGAGTATAAATTTTTCTGCAGCACGTTTAAATGAATCTGCATAGCAAGTCTTGGGTCTACAGGATCTGAGGGCGGCGGAGAACCTCTGATCTTGCTCAAAGGTGGACATTCATCTCCCATTGACAATATGTTGAGTTTCTGGGCCATGCAGCTTTTGATGTGTCCTTGAAGTTCTATAGACGCGTCACTGTTCTCACCCAGTGCCCTGTCTAGGCTCTGGTTAATTGGCGAATCCACTTTGGCATCATGGTTCTCACTCAGTGCCCCCTCTTGGTTCTGGTTATTTGGGGACTCCACTTTGGCATCATGGTTCTCATTCAGTGCCCCCTCTTGGTTCTGGTTATTTGGGGACTCCACTGTGGCATCATGGTTCTCACTCAGTGCCCCCTCTTGGTTATGGTTATTTGGGACTCCACTGTGGCATCATGGTTCTCATTCAGTGCCCCCTCTTGGTTCTGGTTATTTGGGGACTCCACTGTGGCATCATGGTTCTCACTCAGTGTCCCCTCTTGGTTCTGGTTATTTGGGGACTCCACTGTGGCATCATGGTTCTCACTCAGTGCCCCCTCTTGTTTCTGGTTATTTGGGGACTCCACTGTGGCATCATGGTTCTCACTCAGTGCCCCCTCTTGGTTCTGGTTATTTGGGGACTCCACTGTGGCATCATGGTTCTCATTCAGTGCC